>JAGKQL010002956.1:0-12149 GCA_018398635.1 Cyprinodon brontotheroides | reverse complement strand
CGTAGCAAAAACTAGCAAGCGGGTGATTATGTATGTTCACTAAGTAAATATTATGTAAATAAACCCTACACTTCTCGCTATAAATGTAATCAAAACCCATTTAAATGCAGAAACTGATTGAAATTATTGATTTTCCCACTAAAAGTTATTAGAGAAATCTCAGCCATGTTTATACTAAAACGTTACAGTTATCCCATTATCTTAAAAAAAATCTTTAAAAGAAACTGGTGCAAGCAAGTGAATATGTACATTCCCTGAGTAAATATTCTGCCAACAAACTATACATTTCTCACTAGAAATGTAATCAAAACTCATTTTAATGCAAAAACAAACTCAAGTCATTAATCTTTCCACAAAACAATGAGCGAATGTCGGCCATATATATATTTTTTTCTTCTCCCAGCTGGAATCTTGAAAGTCACGGGACAGGACGTGAAACAATAGAAAGCGATAGGCAGAAGAAACGTATCAGTACCATACAAAAAGGCCGGTTATTAATGTACCCCACCATGTTTTGCAGTGTGACCCAACGTAGTGGGGGCATATATTTTCCCATGAGAGATCAAGGTTGATTTAGCCTTAGGGATCTAGGTCAAAGACAAAGTTTGAGCAGCTTGCCTTTGGGCAATGACTCAGCTTTTTCCAAAGACAATGCTGCCAACACTCACTACAGAGGCATAGATATGAATGAGGTACTTTTTGTTAAAGTGAAAAATGCCTTTAACTGTGAACATTTTTACGTACCATTCAAATTTTTACACATATCAATTGCAGTTAACAAACATAAAACAAACTTTGACAGCAGTTAAGCAGTTTAAGGCACATTTTGCATTAATGTGATCTAATGTAGGGTAACATTGAAGTAGCACCCCACAGACCCAGGCTAAATCTGAATGCAGCAAATCTGAAGGGACCCTTACTAAGGCAGTGAGGAGGGGTTTGATGCTTTCTATCCACAGTTAAGAATAGGTGGCTTGCAATGTTCCTATCTCCCGCTTTAGGAGCTGAGCTATACGTTTGCCCACAATCCTTAGTGTGACAGGACATATAAGAACAGCTCAGTATTTCTTTGAGTGTAATCTCTGTGATTCATGCAAATGTATGCACCTGTTTATGTTTTATAATGGAGATTTAGATCACTATTTTTTTTTTACTTGTGTTTTTTGTTCTTGTTTGGAAGACTGTTTTCCAAATTTGATAATCACCATCCGGAAGGCTGAAGACTTACGATTACCGTTATAGTTATCTTACTGTTAATTGCACAGAAGGTGAAGGAATATGATCTAGGAATAGCAGCCAAGAGCTAAAATTAACTATTTCTACTTATAATTACGCGTCAAAGGCAAACTTTTATCTAACTTGAGTTGATACTCTAAATCTTGGCTTAATCTTTAGGATGCATAAATAATACCATCATAACCTCTCTCTGAAAACTTTGTCAGTGTTATCTTTAAAACTTGTCTTCTAACCATTAAAGGGGCTTAAAGACATACTATTCATACTATGCATCATACCCTGTTGGCTTATTATATTTTATTATGGTGATTTACAGTTTGCTTTTGTTCTGTTTGTTAGTAAACAAAGAAGTAAAGTGCCTTTATGTTTATTTATCATACAACATAACAAGACAGTATGATGGGAATTTGATATTTGACATGCAAACAAATCAAAGCAGTGGAAAGTTAAATTAAGTTAATGGAAAATTTGAAGCAATGGAGCCGAGAAATTCAAAAGAAGAAAAAGGATAAAATGTAATAAGCACAAAATATTTTAGATGCAAAGAGGGATAAAACACTAGTAGCACTCAGAATACAACATGAAGATTCGTGTTGATTGAAGTGGGAGCATAAGTACACAGCCTTAATAAAACTACCGTAATAATATAAGTAATGCCATTCCCAGGTTATTAGTTTTAAAGTTATAAGTTTATATGTAGGTGTAACCATAGTCGCTTTTCAAGGTTAGATGAAAACAACAATGTTTTAATCTGCTACATGGTGCAAACAGTTTTTTTTTGCCTCAGAAAGCCCGTATGAACAGTATCAGGCCAAACCTCCGAGTAGATGATTTTATTTGCAGAACGCAATTGCAATCGCAAATTATGCGATGGGGCCAGTCTTTATATTGAAATTGGTGATACTGTAGTAGTTAAAAACCAAAACCTACAACTTCACAAAGTCTTCAACAGAGACAAAAAAAGTAAGACATTATGTTTAGGTTGTATAATATTATCACATTGTTCCTCCAAGTTCTGTCCATGAGAAACTTTGCCTTAAATGCCCCCCATTATTTACTGTAACCACAGAGTTTTAGTCTCCAGTGAGAACCGTGTTCAAATGAACTGTGGTGTACCTCAAAGGAACAGCCTCCAAACCAGGAGGGAGAAACAGGAAGAAAGAAATTGAAGATATGCATCCCTTTGCCTGTCCTTTTTTTTTCTTTAATTAATTCCTGGCTTCTTTACATGCAAACATCTAAACTCTTCAAAGCAAACTGGTTTTGTTAACTTTTCCATGAGCCAAATACAAGATTCAAGTGATACAATAAAAATTTATCAAGCTACTTCTTTAAACACTAAACATATTCATCATTGCAATACTATAGTTTGAGGTGTTTCAATAAAATGTTGAACCAGCTTTTTGACAGCAGTAGAAAGTAGCAGTGAGCCCCCTCCACCACTTGTTGCTGTCCACTGTTGATCAAATTCATGAAAGACCACTGATGGAAAAATAGACACTTATGCTGTGAAAATTAGTAACTGCATCATTACAGAAGCAATCGGCATTCAGTTCCATCTGAAAAAGACAAAGGCAGCAAAATTTATGCCTGAGGCATTGACTAGTTAAATTAGATTGAGATGTTGCAAATTCCTCCACATGGTCTCATGCTGCTTTTTTACAACCCTCACATGATGTTTTGGAAAATACTTTATAATTAAGTGAAACTACTTACCTCATTTAAAGAACATTTTTAGTTATATTATATTGTTGCATGCTAAAGTCCAAGTTTAGGTGGGATATTAGAAAAGAAAAGCAAGTTGAGATGTATGGATATAACTGACCTCTATCTGAGCTTCCTTAATGATAGGGCCATTTAAAAAAGGATTGGGGAACAAATTGATAAAAATACATCTCTCTAGAACAAAAGAAAAGTAAGCAATGAATGTAGTGTATTAAGCAAAACTGGCATACATTTCTGTTTTAAAATATGTGGGTTAAAAATAAAATAGGATACAGCACTATTACCGGGAGAAAGAAAGAATGAGGTGGGGGTAATAGATGGTATAATGATATAGTGAGGAAACAGAGGACCCTTGCAGTAGTTAAGATAAAGAAGTGATTCAGAAATCTCATGGTGGAGAAAAAAAAAATTAATCAGGAAAGTATGTGAAAAGCTTCCCCAAGCGTGCACACAACACAGATGGTGCATTGTGTGGTTTTGGCCCGAGAAGATCTCTCCCTGAAGGGTATAAGCTCCTCTTTTATGGATAAATATGGAATCACAGACAGGGAAATCTCCTTTGAACGTAATGATTTATGAAAAACAAAAGGAAATACATCTGCACTGGTTCAGAAATGATCTCACCCCCTTTAGTTACGATTATTGTCGTTTAATTTTTGACTTTTTATTAATTTGCACTCATCTAAATTCAGAAAACATGTTAAAATGATTAAATGTTGTAGTTTTGTTTTGCTGAATGTTAGTATTCTGGGAAAACTATGACATCATAACATACAGGTACTTTGAGGAGGCACATTGCTGAGCTTTTTCGCTTTAAGTCATTTTTATACCTGGACATACTTGGCTTCTTACTGTGGGTTTCTATTAGGTACTGGTTCATGGTACCAGCTTTTCATCAAGCTGAAAAGGTGATTTCCAAAGACCACTATTCCTTAATTGGTCAGAGGTTTGCATCACTGGTTAACTCATAAGTGAGCAGTGACTTTATTATCAGCTGGGTTAATTGGGGGTATGATTGCCTCCTATAGGCCTTGTGTAACAGAATATTTAGAAAGTAAATAAAAACACATTATATAATATCATAAGAGTTTTCTCGCACTTTTCACACCTGCAGCTTCATTTAAGGATACAGTAAAAAGAAGGACTATATAGTATGATGTGACAGAAACTTTGTTTTAGGTTTAAGATCCTGTTTTCATAGTCAATACCGACAAAGTTCACAAGTGCTTTGGTGTTTTAAGAATTATTATGCAATAAATAAGTGTATTATACAAAGATTGTGCTCCCTGTGTTGTGTTAGAAAACCCTGAAACATGTAATGAAGACCATGGATCCAGCCGTGTTTTAATGATTATTTTGTGAAACGTCTGGCATGGTTATTGTGTTTCTCTGGATTCTGATTTTGAATTGTTTTTTGTTTTTATTGGTTTGCGATAAGTTCTTTTTTCTTTTGACTTATTAAACTAATTGAAATTAAAGTATTTATTATCTTTCATATTCTGTTGGCAAATAAATCAATTATTACATAACTGGTGTGTACTGGCATTAAGAAAAGAAGGTTTTGTTCTTTTGTTTGTAACGTTTGCTGTGACATCACTGCTGTCTTTTTAATAACCTGAACAACTGGTAATTAAAGTTCAATGCTTTATACACAGTTTACAAATCTCCTATCTTCCTGATAGGAAGCAACTACTCTACTTTTTCTGTGTAATAAAGGTCCCACTTTATCAGTGTAGACAGAGTGCTGCATAGTGTGCCATGAGATAGTTGTTAAAATAGGGCCATTTCTGCAAGATTTATACAATATTTAAATAAATATTTAAATTATGTGATAAATAAATGCAGTTTCTCAACGTTTTCCCATATACAAGATTAATCACTCTTAGTCTGGCTTACTGTCACTTGCGAAACACATGGCAGTAATATGAAAAATATATATCAAAAATGTCTGTTTAGTATGTTTTTATGTTCCCCAGAAATATTTGTGAACAGGTCTGTATTTTTGCTGCCACTGCATTAGAGTTGGATAAACAAATAAGCAAATGTCAGCTCCTTAAAAGTACTCACAGGAAAAGTTTGAAAAGAGTATTTTTGTGTGAATAAGCACAGCTGATGCAACATTTAAAGACAGTCTCTACAAAGAGGTTACATCAGGCTTAATGCTGTTATGCATTTACGTCTCCAACATCTGCTGCTATGAGCGAGGGAGATTTTAAGAGCACAGAGATTAAATCAATCCACAGCCAGCTCCTCCTTCCCAGGGCGACTTGCACACCGCAAATATAAAACTTTATATAAAACAAACACATCTCTACTGTCTGGATGTAGCCAGCATAGAATATTGTGAATTTGGTTTATGAACTCAATTTTACGGGACAAAAAAGCATGACTACTGTTTGCTGATTGTGTGTTTCTCTTGTAGCTTTAGAATCGCTGAGCTTTATCTTTTTCTGTTTTTGTTTAAACATTCAAGAAGTGACCAATTTTTTTACACCAGGTTTGTTTGATTAGATTCATGCATGACAAAAATATTATTACCTTTGGCTGCAGTGTCTGTGTACACAAAGTAACATAGACAAAAAGATTTTCTCTCACCTTTGTGTCTGCAGTTCAGGAGGGGTCCGGGATATTTGAGATTGCAAATGGACACAGCATCTGACTTTTCTATTACAGGCCCAGGTTCTGGCCCCTCCAAAACCTCTGACCTGTTGTCTTTGGCACACAGCAATTCTGCTTCTAGCTCTTTAAGCTTTTTGCCCTTCATAGAACGTGGCTCAGCGCACTTGGCATAGTTGCCTAAGTTGCGATTACTGGGCACCTGCAGGGTCCTGACAAGGGTTTCCAGTGGGCAGCGGCAGCTCCAGGGGTTGTCAAAAATGCGGAGGTAGGAGAGGCTGCGTAAGGGCAGGAGGAATTCCTCTGAGGCTGTTCTGATGCGGTTATGTTGAAGGAGAAGTGTGGTGAGCTGATCGAGGCCACTGAACGCATTATCCTCTATCACTGAAATAGCATTTTGCTGAAGATCCAGGCTCTTCAACTTGGTGAACTGTTCAAACATGTTATTCCTTAAAACCTGAGGGTAGAAATACCAATAATAGGTTAAAAAAGAAACACCAAAGCAAAACATACTAAAACCAAAATAAAAATAAGACAGAGTGAAAAATTACAGGTAGAAAAATGCATAGTTCGGCAACAAGAGGAAGCAAAATAGGTTTCCCTTGAAACTTCACATAGCAACCCCATCTCTACTTTACCAAACCTATCAGAGTCCTGAATTATATCAATTAAATAATTTTCCAGCCATTTATATCTTAGATTTTTAACTAGTAATAACTACAAAAATCTATAGATATTACATACTGTACTTTGTACTAGTTATACTAATATTTTTGGGCTATTTCCAATCATAAAGATCTGATTTCTCACCAACAACCATCATTGAATAAATTATTTCCATTGCAAGCAAGAGTCTGCTGGGTCAACGGATGTTTCAGGAAGCTGATGAAGATGACCCGATCAGTTTGTGGCCTGGCAGCACCATATTTTGTGCAAAAATATCTGTTAACTGGCTCTTGGCAAAACAACTAGTCATTTAAGAACATAATATGTTCTGATTGGGCCAGTTTCAGATTGTAGCGCCTCCAGACTCAGTGCAGGAAGTGGAACTGTATGATCCTAACTAAAATGACATCTCTGTCAGTAATAATGTCTTACCACCCCATGCATGAAGTTGTTGCAGAACTGAAAGCTGATGAACTTTTGCACCCTTAAATGCACCAGAGAGCATTACATGTATCACAGATCCTTCCTCCCAGCAGACTTTATAACCATCACTGTTCCCAACAACCTCAATAAGTTGTTACATTAATGCTGATCTTTGCACCGTCTCTGTTTTAGTCAGTTAAATAACATGCTACTGTCATTTCATTTTTTCTTTTTTTTGCACATCCCTGGTGTTGCTGCTTTTTTTTCCCACGTATCCATTACTTTAAAAATGTCCACAGCTGTTATTGAGTTTTTACTCTCCAGATACAGAGTATTTATAGTGTAAAACACTGTACAATAGTCTATTTGCTTTAATTTACTTTGATTTACTATTACTAGTTACTATGATTTTCTATTCAATTCTGTTCTATTCTAAATAATCTCAACAGTTGATGGTAAGAGCAGTACTGTATTGCTGTTTTGGTACAGATGATAATTCTATGTACAATAACACTTTTTTATACTTCAAATGGAGTTCATTGTTTTCTATCTGTTCACGAATTTTCTTCTGTTTTTATGCTTTTATTTTCTTTCTTCCCAGTGGGCAAAAGATGTCAATTAAACATCAATTTGACATCAAACACCGATATCAAATTGTTATCAAAATTTGGTCAAAAAACGTAAATCAAATTGACATCAGTCCTTTGACATCAATTTGATGTATGGGATATTGATGTTGGTTTTGACATTGTTTTTAAGTCAAACAAAAATAAAATAAAAATATTTAAAAATATGCACAGACAGAAAGATTCTGCAACGTTTTGTATTGTAAATAGACTTGGCTTCATTTGTGAAAGCCCTTTGGGAAACTCCTCCAACTCCCATTGTGACACAGCACACACAAGTGAACACTGCACACTATGCCGATCATTATGCATTTATGCCTCACCCATGCAAGGGGGGCAGCCCTCAATGGCGCCCCAAGGGGAGCAGTAATGGCGTTACCATGCTCAGGGTACCTCAGTCATGGAGGAGGATGGGGAGGCGGCTGGTTAATTACTCCCCCCACCAACCTGGCCCGGTCGAGTCCGAACCGGTAACCTTTGGATCAGTGCGAGCACCCCTAACCGCTCACCCACGACACAGGCATTTACTTAGATAAATATGCGGTCTCAGGAGGACAACTAATTAGGATTAAAAAAGTTCACTTTGAGAAGGAAATGGCCTAAACAAACCCAATTCTGTTTGAAATACCACAAGACAGCTGTATTTTGCAGTTCTGCAGTGTTTTCATGCATGGCCTTTAAAATAACAATTCTGTAAGTATGTTGTCAATAGTTCTAATATTAATCATTTTTGGATCATCTAAACTAAGTTGATGTTCTACAATTGCTATTTTTTCGGGTTGCAAAAAAAAAAAACATTTTTATAAAAAATAAAATAAAATAATTGGTAATTCAAAAATGTTTTTTGAAATATAATGCATTTCCCCACTTTTGGTGGTCAAATGGTGCATGTATTTTCAAAAGTACGAATAACACAACCAAGTATTTTAATAGTTTCATGCTTCTTGTTGCAAGTCCTTATCCCAAGATGCTTTGTATAACAATATGACATCAATTCAATACCTATTCCCAGACATCAAATCAACATCAATTTAAAGTAAGTTTTGTGCAGAGATATTGTTTTAAGTTCAAATATGTTTATTAGCAATATGAGGCAGTATTTGGATGCTAGAGATGATTTATTGGTTTAGACCTTTTACAACTATAAGCTTCTGTAGAATAATTATCATGGAAGTCAAAATCTTTGACCAATCTTCAACATCAAATTGATGTAACTTGATTGCCCACTGGGTTGTTATGATCTCTTTGTAGAATTTCACACATCAGTATAAGTAACCATTACCACAATAGCACTCAATTTCCTGGATTAAAAAGTTTAGTGTTATCATCATGACATGCATTTAGTATCACCCGATGCTATGCAAAATAGGAAAATGTAGACCTTATTAGAAAAGTATTTCATCTTTCCACTTTAATTATAATACCTATTCTAGACATAAATACTATCTGTCATGTCTTTAATTATTAACCATGTGGCAAAGCTTTTTTTTCCCACCACGTGTGACACACAAATTCCACACAATAGCTCACATACTAAATGTTTTTGATCTGAGCTTAAATTGAGTGGTGCACAGATGGCAATGGTATCAACAAGCAAAGCAGGTTTAATTCATTATAAAAAATACAACCAAATCAGACAAAACCTGTGCGGTTTGCTCCACAGAACTGCAATAAAAGTTTACTTCAATTCCTCATCAAGTTTTATTATCTGAATATAACTGAAAAGCTTGTCTGCTTTTCTTTTTGTTTTCCTTCAAGCTGATTTTGTTGATGTTTCTTTTGAGTTACGTAGTATTGTGAGTTTAATTATGCTTTAACTGAAATAGAAACTGGTTCCTTTCATTGGATTCCCCAGTGATCATGGTTGGGTATTCTTTAAAGATTTTAATTTTTATTCTTAAATATGTTCAACTTATCGTTATCATGAGTTTGTGTTATTCTGCTCGTGTAAACATACTCTGCTCAGTTTTTTTTATAATCAGAATCCGCTTAATTGGTACAGATTCTGTGTACAAAAAAGAAATATAACTTTAGTGTACCATCCTTCCCATTGAAATAAACAATCTAATGAAAATGCCTGGTGGGAGAAAAAAAGCCAACAATGTGCTTGTTTTTCTATGAGCACTCTTTAGCTGTTTAAACAACTTTAAGACCAGGATGTGTGGGGTCAGCAAAGATGTATGTAGCCATGTTTCCATCTAACTGAAATGTACATTTTAAGCAAACAGTTTTAAAAGTTTTAAAAAAGAAAAAGCAAATTTTCAGCATGTCCTATAGGTTTGAAGTGAATTCACCAAGAGACGCAATGCTTAATCCCGTCCTACATCGTCATCAACATTACATCATCACTCATAGCTGTAATAAACAGGAAGTACACTGCAAAATGAGTAAAAATTTCTTAAATTAAGGGTATTTACCCTTAATTAGAGCAGATAAATAAGAGGATTTGCCAATGGAATTAGTATTTTTACTCTTAAAATAAGGTATCTGGATATTATGCAGTTAATATAAGACAATGCAGTTGTTTTTTTCTTATTTTAAGTGTAAATTGTCTTGTTCCATTGGCAAAGTATCTCACTTAAATCCTTAATTCAAGAAAAAATGCACTTATTTTAAGAAAAAATAACTTATTTAGATTACATTTTTTTGCAGTGTAGAAGCTGCAATCTTACACTGACCACAGATTAGTAATGGTGGTCATTTTTAATGAATGTGTTGCTAATGTACAAGTTTGTCTTATGTTAACATGTCAGCTAACAATGGCAGTGTTGCTTCTAGCCAAGTGACATGCACAATTGGAACATCAGGGAAGACGCCCACAGCAAAACAGCTGCTTAGGCATGTGAGCTAAAAAGTTTGCTGCGTCAGTATTTCTGTCTCCAATTTTGTGCAATAACCATTTTTTGCAAAAGTCATAAACCACCTCAAGTGAGCTTATAACCTTTCGTGACTTTAAGTTATTGTTTTTTCAAATTTGTACATTTTCATCATGCGATACTTGAAAATGCAAATTATTAAAAGCTGTTGGAAATGCCATAGACTTGTACAGGGTGTAAAATAAGGGCTGGTCAAACCCAATTATCCTTTCCAGGCTCCACAGATTTGTTTGTTGAACAAACCTTAAAAAATGCACAGTAAATTGTTCACAATTGAGGATGTAATCTGACTACACATACCTGAATCTTATTTTTTGCCAGCAAAAGGTGCTGAATGTCTTTGGGCCAGTCTTGATTTACAAATGTCAGCTGCCTATCCTGGCAGTCAAGAAACTTTTCTCTCTTTTCTGTGTACTCCTTACATTCCTGAGTTTGACGCTTCATGAGGCTTGCCCTTCCTCTGCCTCGCACACGGCCCTTGGTGCCCCGTTGTGCAGCCTTATTTCGGCCGCCTTTCCGAGGTTCAGCTGACTGAAGGAGCAGCAGGATGATAATGATGGTGAGGAGACGCATGATTGGAAAGAACAGAAGCGTTCTCTGTAAGTGGGTTGATATACTGGAGATATTAGAGGGACACAGGATGCCGGTCAGAGCTGTAAGTATAAAGAAAGACACAATGAAGGAGAATGTTACTAGTAAGGTCAAACAGCATTATAAACATATTAGTTATGGTTGAATTAAAAAAACCTAAAAAAGGATTGGAAAATCAATTAATTTAAGTCAAAAGTTCTTTACAAAACACACAATTTTTTTTTTTTACACAATAAAAAGATCAATTATTAGAGAAAAGAATTTCGATTTTGAATGTTGCTAACAGGAAGAAATTTAACTGTATTCTTGGGGGTTTTTTGCCCATAGTTAAAGGAGACACCGATCACAACGGTCAACCTTTGAAATAAAAAAAAAGAAAACAGGTAAACTTTCTGGGTGAAAATGCATAATTTATCTCCTAACAGAATTTTTTAACAATTTTTTTTCTTAATTAGGACACCAAACCAAGATGGTTTTATATACCATACTTCTAGATCTTTATTTTCTGTTTTCTTTCAGATGTTATTCACCATACGTTTGCAATATGTCTGTAAGCAATATGCAGAAACCGGAAAAAATATGTTTTTCTTTTAGTCCAGTTGCATAATTTCAGGCAGAATAAATAAGCACTTCTCCATTAGGACGTTATGGAGATACAGTATCTTCTCTTTTCTCCTACTTACACATTATCATCATTCTTATTAAGCCTGAGTGACCCTTTCAAAAAGGCTGCAGCTCTTTTGCAAGAACAATAAGCTTGTAGTTCATCATCTCTGAGCTTTACACACACTTATCATATGACCAAATCTTCACCTGAGATTCCTCTACAAGACTATCTATTTCATTCTAATATCCACAAACCACGGTTTCAACACCATGCCAAAATGCGCTCAGATAGCCAAAATACAATTTATGACTCAGTTCATGTTTCATTAAATTTCATTTCTACCTAAATTTGTGTATGTAGTGTGTATTACACTGTGTAAATAAAGAGTGTTGAAATTTTTTTTTTTTTATATTTCAACCCAAACAAACTCACACAGAGAACTGAACATATTTTCCATGGCTGTTACTCTAGTTGTTTATGGTTATATTTTTTGAATTCTTGTGTATTTCTTGTTTACCCTCTTTTGCCCCTTTGTGTCAGTCTCCTTCCCTTCGCTCCCTTCTAGTTGCTTCCGTCCACACCTGCTCCCTGTCAGGTCATTAGCCCAGTCTTTGTTCTGTCTCCCATTTATACTCTCCCTGTGCAGTTCCTCAGTGCTGGTACCTTGCCATTTCTTGATCCTTGTGTGTTTTACCTGATATTTTCTAGTGTTTTGTTTTCTGTATGTGGTTATTTGGGTTTTTTTGCCCCAGTTGCTACTCTTTGAATTATTAAACCTCTGCC
>JAGKQL010002955.1:0-27596 GCA_018398635.1 Cyprinodon brontotheroides | reverse complement strand
TCTATTTCTGTCGGAGGCGCTCAGACCCCCACATACCAGCGGTGCGCTGACAGCAGAAATCTCTTCATCAGCAGCCTCTAGGCTGGGCAGCCTGGGGTTCACCGCGGCTGCTGGCAGGTGTTTTTCATCTAAATAATTTTAGCTGCAGGCACCAGGATACCGGCAATAAAAGCGAACATATTCCGTCAGCAGGTTTCAGGATTTTAAGTTAATTTAGGAGTGACCACAGCGCTGTGTCATCTCACGGCCAGCTGCCAGGTTTGATTAATACTTTGTAATAAATACATGAATAAAGCACAGTCATACTCAGTTTTGCCCCCGCTGTATTTTTAAATACGCAGTAGAGGTATTTAAAGGTAGTAGAGGACATGTACCTGTATATAAAAAACGCGCCCTATAGTCCGGTGCGCCTTATGTGTGTGTTAAATACAGAAATGGGACACATAACTGAGAGTGCGCCTTTTAGTCCCGTGCGCCTTATGGTCGTGAAAATACGGTAATCTGTGATGGCCTCAATGCCTTGCTAAAGGCTCTGCGCATTCTTACTGTTTCTGAAGTTGGCTGTTATCTTGTGTGTCTAGTCCTGTTTTGCTTTCTTGATGCTATGGGACAAGTTAGCTCTTGCTGTCCTGATGACAGATTCATTCCCAGCTATGAAGGCTTTGTCTCTGGCCTTCAGTAGCCTGGGGGCATTGTCTGTCAGCCATTGCTTCCGGTTAGCCCGGGTGATGATGTTCTTTGAGAGTCACATCATTGATGCACTTGGAGATGTAAGAGTATACAGTCTGTGTACTCCTCTTTGTCAATCTGGTTGTTGTAAGTGGTTGACTGCTTAAGCATATAATAGGTGTGGAAAGTTGGTTTATAGGGAAAATTTCTGTAGGTATGGTAATTCAAAGGGCTGTACATGAGAAGAAAAAGAAAAGTACAATGCAATGGCATAAAGTTAACACCCAGAAAATCTAAGTAAGTCATTTAAATGATTAAATTATATTAAAAAAAAATAATGCTCTTACACCCTCAGGGGTATAAATAAATTTCTGCCTGACAAAAACACACAAAAGTAAATCACTTATAGCCTCACAGCTATTAGATTTAAGAAGAAACTTTTGGTACCTCTGTAAAGGTAAGATGTCATAGAATGGTTTTCTGGTGTCAGCACCATTGTAGCTTTGACCCTGCCTGAAATATTAGGGACAAAATACAAAATATTTAGCATTTTTTGAACCTCGCCAAAATTTTCTTTGAAATAAACATTGCAAAACACTACCAAAATATTATTTATAGCACAAAAAAGTAGTACAGATTCAAAGGGCTGTACATGAGAAGAAAAAGAAAAGTACAATGCAATGGCATAAACTGGGGGTTTGTTAAAATTACGAGGTCACGTAGCAGCTGGACCCACCGGTTGGTCCTTAGGGTTCTAGGGGTTAAAAATAAAAAAAACGTTGTACTAAAGCTTTACCTAAACATCTTACAGTAGATAGCAGAGTCAAAGGCCACTTTAAATATATATATTTTTTAATTCTTGAATTAAAGCCAATGGGGGTTTGAATACTTTTATATTTTCTGGGAGTTTGTTGCAGCTTCGTAAAGATTCAGAACTAAATGTTGATTCTCCATGTTTGCTTCTGGCTCTAGGTATGCAAAGTAGATAGGGGCCAGAATTAGAGGTCTAGGTGGTGGATTCACTGACATCATGTGTTTCAAGGTCCTGCTCAGGCATTGGTCCTTTGATCCTGGTGACATTCTTCAGTTGATAAAGGCCACTAATAGCTGGCTTTATACCCGCTTTGGCAAATATTACCTTCAGTGACATATTTCTAACTCTCAATTTCAGCTGTGAGATGTTGAAAGATTCATTTTGTTTACATCCTGCCTTCCATAATTAATTAGTTGCCTTCAGCTTCTCATTGGGTTCACTTGGTCGAGCAATATGTATACTTTTTGATAATTGTAATGTTGTAGGGTTCAACTTTATTTAAGTTGGATTCATGCATTCCTCAAGGAGTGTGTGATGCACATTAGACTCCATTGTGGCTCCCAATCCAGTGAGCTGGTCAGGTCGTATGGGAGCATAGACCCTTAAAACCTTGACACTTTGACCCCCATGCTATGATTTTCTCTGTGATCATATTAAAACTTTATGGTCACTCCTGTAAAGTTCACTCTGGCTTTCCATGTTTGACTTAGAGAGCCCCTCCTTAAACGTCAACCTTTTAAATTCTTTGTTTATATGACTGATTTGGATTAGATAAATTATCACAATCACAGCTACAAGAGCCTGTTGCCTGTACTGTAATGACATTTTAGTATTTAAAGATACTTCGGGCATGCAGGTGGCACAGCAGTTAGCGTGCACAACCCATGTCTGGGCCTTAGTCCTCAACGAGGCCGACCCGGGGTTCCAATCCGGCCTGTGGTCCTTTGCCGCATGTCTCTCCCCCTCTCTCATACCCTCTTTCCTGTCTGCCTACTGTTGAAAAAATGAGCCACTAGTTCCACAAAAACAAAAAAAAAGGATTTAAGGATACTTCTTTAGCATCTTCTTGTCTTTTTTCAAAATAATCATGCTTGTTCTGAGCTGTTTTTAATGTCTACCATTTTTTCATCCAAGACCCTTACCAGATGCAAATGCCGCTACTGCTATCTGAAGGCCTCAGAAGACTCTTTTGCCTCTGCCATTACTGTTACCTTAGATATAAGCAGCACACACCATACATGCATTCTAAAGTTTAACCTTTTCATAACATGAGGACCCAAATTTGTAACATATTCTCTGGGGTCTTGCCTTTATTTTGATACCAAAACAATTAAAATAAACTCTGTAGATCTTGAGATATATTCAATTCATTTTGGGCATGTTATTTTCAAGCATATTTCTCGAAAACAGGCCTAGTGTCCAAGAGGTTAAACAGAGAACAACTCCTGCAAAATATAGGGCGATTAGTACTCCATGGGTTTTTCGTGGCTTTAATTTTAGCACTTTTTATAGAGGCAACTGTGGTCATAATACATTTTTTGTAGTGGCATTCTGTTTAATACCACTTTGTTCTTTGGTGTATATAATTGGTTGCTGACACTTTCAAGCAATAGCGTTGATCTACAGGTAATGCCCTGTTTGCATCTTGACAGGACATCGCTTGTAAAAAGATTCATAATCTCATTGGATTTCCTGGTAAAACAAATGTTAAATTAAGGGGGAGAAAATAAAAACATTTTTTAAAAATAAGTAGACTTTAAAGGATTTGTTAGTTTTTATTGTTTCTTTTGTAGTACTCTACTTCAAGAAAAACACACTGATGTATGGTATGCACCACCTCTCTCATTTCCTTTTTTGTTTCTCTCAGATGCGGCTGAGAGTGGGGCGCTAAAAAAACGCATGTTCAGAAATATTGGTGGCATATGGGTCCTATGGATGAGACAGTGGGCATGCAGAAGTGGAACAAAGGGCAAACATATGCGGTTACTGTGGTCTGGATGGACCCAACTAATGTTATCTAGCAGCCACCTCACGACATCCTGATCGAGGAAGGTGCCGAGTTTTTGCCACTATAGGTCCACCACTCAACCAGCCGGCTGCGTCCTGGGTCTGGAACATCAGTTCTCCATAACTGGAGTCCTGTTGCTGAGATTCGTTTCCTTATCATTCCACTGGCTTATAACAAGCACCAGCCTATAAAGACAAGGTCAAGAAACACTCAAACCTTCTTTGTTGTAAACATCTCTCACTTGTCCAATTGTCCATTTTCCATCTGTCTTTGTGATCTGATTGAATTGTCTTTATGAAATACCTATGTTGGAATGGTATTATTTAAATTAACTGAATTGGATTGAGCTTATCTCAGCTGGAGGATAACTTAATATCACTCTATGCCTTTTGCAACTTGGATTATATCCAGAAATCTAAATTTTTTAATTTCTCTCGTGAGGGAGAACTTTGGTAGCCCTCTTTCGCCAGTTGACCAGCAGAGTAGCAACAGGATGGAGAGATTGTCGGTTTTAGTCAAGTAAGAATGCTTTTCAGTATTCTCAATTGTTTCTTTTTAAAAATTTTGAATACAAAAACTGTTTCTTTGTTTTTCAACACATTTTAACATTCTACATTTCTGTTTCTGAGCCGAAATTACAGCTTTTTTTCTGCTTCATCATAAAAGAGGTAGTGTGACTAAAAGATTTTGAAGTTTTGAAACTTTGATGCCCATAACCTACCTAATCAACAGTCAAGTACGTCACCTTTATCCCACATCTCTGACATCCCCAGGTAATTAGCCAACTATGTTTAGTCTCTCTCACTTTGAACCTTCTGTCTGTTAAAGTTGAGCATAGATACATTTTTTATTTCTCCTGTTTTTAAGGCTTCAATTTCAAATGTTTCCGAGCTTCTTCCAAACACTATTTTAATAAAAGATTTTATGAAACTGTATGTAAGCTTGATTTTAAAGCTTTTATTGCATGATGGATACCTGTGATATTTGTCCGTTCACAAAAAATACCAGAATCCATTTTGTCTCTGTTATGGTTTTTCACGTATTTTGGTCAAATTCAGATCACACTCGGAAGGCTAAGACAGTCAAAAGGCATTTTATTGAAATACAGACAGGAGATGTTGATGGGGTTCTTTACAGAAAGTGCCTTGGAGGGGCGTGTGAGCAAGGGCTTGTTAGATCTCACGGATGAGATTGAGTTGGTTAGACAGAGCACAGGGGTACCAGAAAGGGCGGAGGAAAAAGCACGCTTACGCCCGAGCACGGGGACCTAACGGGGGAGACAAGCAGAGATGGACCCAATCCGGGAACTCCAGGGATGGCAGCGGTGACTGAGCAGCTGATGGGGGGAGCTGGTGGGCGTGGTGGGGTCCAAGCAGCGCGGGTGGTGGGGAGGTGATCACTGAAAAAAATGCAACCATTTTTGCATTTAAATCATATTTAGTTACTTTAACACAATTATTTCATGTTAGCAGGGGAAGGGACATAAAACAGTTGTGTTAAAGTAACTATATATGAAAATAAAAAAAGCGATGCATTATTTTTCAGCTGGAGGAACCATTGGGTTATGGAGATCCTCAGCCGGTTTTGGTAACGCACAGGGAGATGTCTGAGTGGAATCCCGGTAGGAGGCGGAGGTAAACTTGTCTAAGGGCAGCAGAGAATGAAGCAATGCTTGAAGAGGGATCAAAGGGGTGAGGCAACCTGAGAAACACAGGAAACAAGAATTACAAAGTACACAAGAGCTGTCAGAAGACAGTGGCCAACTGAGGCGTACCCCACTAGGTTAACACTCTAGCATCTTCCAGCTGTCACCGCCGCTTAAGTGCTTCCGAGCAACACTGCCGGATGAACTACAGGTGGTCGCCACGCCCACCTGCAAAACACAGTCACCTGTGGAGAAGGGAGAGAGAAGAGACGGCAGGTATCTGCTTAGCGCTGCATGCTGGGTCATGACAGTCCCCCTCCTGCTTCGGTTATCACATTGTTGTTTAAGATGGGACATATAGCTGTTACAGAAGCAAGAGCTGTCGAGCCCACAGATGAACCAAAATAAACATGGCACCGAAGGAGAGGTAGGCATAGCTGCTGCTACAGTACCACAAATTCGTCTTGGAAACAGAAATAACAAGAGTCTCTCATGGAATCTGCTGCTATTTTATTTGTAGCTGTGATTGGCTTTAAACATACTTAATGTCAATCCTTTCCTCAAACATATTTGATAGGAGCAGTCACAGATTGATGAGGTGTGGACACTCCTAACATAGGCATAACCATGCACATTATCAGTCTGACTTGCCAGGTTAATTTGATTTTAGTGGTTTCTTAGAAATCTACTTTTGAATGCAATGAACTTCATGGTAGTCTGCACTCCTCAACAAGTAATGCGGTAAGAAAACATTTAAAGATTGTATGAAATTAGAGATCAATTATTGTGAGATTTATGCTCTTCTCTTCTTTCATAGGGAAATTCTTCCAGGAGGAATTATCCTCTTACCTTTTTGTCATGGTTCAGATGCGTGCCCAATAAAAACTTTAGTATGAGTTATCATAGACTTTAATGGAGACAAGTGCTGTGATTATTTCTTATCTCTTATCAATTCTGAACAAATATTTATAATTGATCTCATCTTTAAACATCTTTAAGTCTGAAAGTGAATCACCAATACAGTTTTATCATACTTTAGTCTGGGGCTGAAAGTAACTTTTCCTTACTTTACTTAAAATATTAATGTTTGCCATTATTTGTGTGATGATTTTGGGTTCCACCAGTAATAGGTTCACATTCTTTGCTCTCATCCAATGCTTTGATTATTTTACCACGAGTCAGTTTATTAACTCGTACTTAACTGGAGCTTCATGCCACTATGAGGAACTCACTCAAATAGTTTTGTATTTATCATTTATTTCTCGCTGACACTCACATTGTGTTACTGATGTCGAATCGAGCAGCTCGAATGCTACATTGACCATGAATTAATGTTTGCTCATTTAGGTGTCCCGAGCTTTCCAACAACACACAAACTCACAGACACACAAAGTCTTGTATCTGCAGGGATGCCCTTTCTAATCAAGCATTGGATTTCTGCAGACCCTAGTTATTTGTCATCAAGTCACCCCTAATAACCCAGCAAGCAGCTCATACATTCTAAACAGACTGTTAAACAACAGTGCACTTACCCCTCTTAAAACAATGACACGATTAAATCAGTCAGTCAGCCTGGGTAAGAAACAAGACTGCAGTGCTTTAATCCATGAGCCACCAGTTTCCCCTGAACGTCACATGAGAGCTGAGCTGCTGACTTTAGTGTAGTCGCATCTTTCATCTCAGCTTTTTTAATGATGCAGATGAACAACAAATAATGTTACATCTGCTGTCCTAAATGTGAGTCTCACACGGGCTGTTTTTCTGTCAGAATTAGTTGCACATTAGCTACAACTAAGCAGCCATGCTCACACCAAAATAAGATAATATAAGAAATGCCTTTAGTGTCACACTGGGGGGAAAGTCGGATGTGACAGTAGCAAGAACACACAGATATAAGACATATAATCCCTCATAAAGAGAGCAAGTTTTATGAAAAGAGCAACGATTTAAACATTAAGATGAGCAAAAAAAGAAAATAGGAAAAAATTGAGAGGATATTAGGGAGTTATTAATCAGAAAAGGTGTATTCAGGTTCAAAAAATGCAGGGGAAAAAAGACAGTTTGAACTTGAATTGAACTTTCGATTGTGTCTAACTGCTGGTCTGCCTACACCTAAAATATCAGGTCTGCTTTCACCCACAATAATTTCAACCTCACACCTTAACTAAACAAAGCAAAAATATTCTGTGGCTTCGAGGAAAAAAAGATCAGTATCCACAGTAGTCACCAACGGGTTTGCGCTGCTTGCTTTGCAGAAGCACACACCTTTAAATTGCAGATAATGTAGGCCAGGTGCTGAGACAGAGGGAAGTTTTTCTAGTCTTTGGTAAGCAGTCATAGAGGAGCCCTTTTAATGGTATAGAGAAGAGGAGACAAAGTTGCTCCTTCTCTTAATGTTTCTAACAGAGCTGCACAAAATGTCATCTCAGGCTTCATCATCATAATGTCTATTGAATATGCCTTTTGTAAAGCACAGCTTACAAGGACACCGATATTTCCAGTGTCAAGCATTTATATTGCTCACATACTTGGATGGACTCACACTGCCCCTTGATGCCCATCTATGATAGATGTAGAGCTGTACTGTCATGTAGATAATGTTTATTAACGAGGGAAGGAAAAAGGAGGAAAATA
Source organism: Cyprinodon brontotheroides (assembly GCA_018398635.1). Lineage (NCBI taxonomy): Eukaryota > Metazoa > Chordata > Actinopteri > Cyprinodontiformes > Cyprinodontidae > Cyprinodon > Cyprinodon brontotheroides. The sequence goes on along the minus strand of JAGKQL010002955.1, from coordinate 19,826 downwards.
TGGGTTTATTTTATTAGAAGCCACCAATCTCTCTCAATAATATATTCTTTTATAGCAAAGGGCCATCGTTTCTAACTTAATTTCACAAGTCAGAGTCAGACTAAATAGATGCAACTTCTGACCCTCTGCATGATTAGCAGTTCTAGCGTATGTCTGTGGTGAATGTGTTTCATGTTCCAATTAATAAAATGGAAAGAAATACAGATGTGATGTACAGGTACATTGTTGTTAAAAACAGACTGAATTGATTTTTCCCCTTTTTTGAATTGTTTTTTTGTCTAGTGGCCTTTATTTAAAGGTCAATAAACAGCAAAAAGGCTTGAGAGAGAGGGTGGAAAGACATGTGGCAAAGGTCAACGAGCCATGATTCAAAGCCATGGAGTTAGAATCCCGATCTAAGGCCTCTACTCAGTGGTTGAAGACTTTACCCCTTCACCACCACAGTGCCCCAACTGATTTTTGTTATTTTTAAATCAACTATTGGTGTTTTAACTTTATATTTTAATGGCCATGGACAGTTAGTCCTTTGTGCCTGCTTTTCTATTTAGTTCAAGCTTCTTATATAGTGTCAGTTTCATAGAAATACTTTTGTCATGATTGGTTCTCAAGGAGATCCCCAATTTTGCAGAACACCACTGGGGCGGAAACAGGAGGAAGGTTAGGGAGAGTTTATTAGCACAAGCACACAGAAGGCACTGGTTCAGGTTTGGGCCTGGACACGGGTTCACCGGAGTCTTGAGGGTTCTTGAGGTTCTCCTTGGGGGAGTCACTGTTGGTTCTGGAGGAGAGTCTTTCAGCAGAGTCCATTTGCTGCTTCAGCGTCTCACGTCTAGCTTGAACAGACCTTGGCTTAGGTTTCCCAGCTCTAGTCCAGAGCTGCTTGGAGGTTCTCAGAGAATCTTCAGGGTTTGGCTCTGAGGGTCGGCTCGGTAGGTTAGCTCTTCCTGAGCTTTCACAGAGGAGGCACGGGTTTCCTGGAAACACAGAGACAGTGGTTAGAATCCAACCTGGATTCAAAGTCATGGAGATACAACAAAGATCTAGGCTTTAGCGCTGACCAACTGGAACAACACTGCGGCGTTGAGGCAAGGTCTGAAGACAGCTTAAGTAGTGGATCCTCTGATGATCTAGATGAGCTGCAGCTGTGCAGGAGGCTCCCTCAGAGGATCCACGGCGGACTCTGCTGGAGAAAGATGGGATTTTCTCCAGCTCCCAACAACTTTAAACTCTCATAAAGTCTGGAAAAGTATGGAGTTAAGAAAAATCAATCATCACTGTAGTTCCTGGAGTGATTCTGTTATTTAAAAGATGAAAATTGAAGTTGCTTTCGTTTTTATAAGACATTTTTTCACATGCTTATGATTTAATTGCATCCTTTAATTAACAACATGATAGCTTAAGATTTATTTTGTCACTTGTGAAGTTTAAATAGTAGACAGATATAAATGCTTTATTAACAAAAATATTTCATTAAAAATCTGCCCTGAAAAGATCATCATAACCCTGGAAACCCACATCTAACATGGTTCTTATAAAAATAAAAAGATAAAATGAATGCAGGACACATTTCTTTCAGCACAGTTTTAAGAAGATTGTGGAAAATATATAAATAAATTGAAGTTTTGAAGATGTGAAATCAAAAAGGTTTCTTAGAGGACATGTAACTGTCTGTTTTTAGAGGGGACCCCGTATAATAAAAGTTCATATAAGATAAAAAACTAAATTACTTTAGTTGGTCGTTATTAAAACTCCACTGTCTTTCTTAGAGCATCGAATATTATTATTTAAAGCAGTAGATGAAGGATTCATATATGTTTGTTTCTGAAAGAATAATGTACTGCTGTGTGTTTGTATATTTTTGGTGAAAACTACATCATAGTTTGTATACCTGTGTGTTTTGTAGGCTCTGGTTTTATCTTTTAGTCTTCCTGCTTATAATTTACTGTTATGTCTGGAACCATGTTTCCCCTCCTACATGCATTGCCGGTTAAACTTTATGATGTGGCAACAGTACACACACACACCCACACACGCATTTTTTGCAATGAAGCCGAACACCCCTTTAAAGGTGCATGGCTTTATACCACACAGCAGTACCACAAAGCGAGCCGTCCAATGTGCTGACTGCACGTCGGGTTTGACTGCAACATTCTGTCACAAGAGTGAGAAGAACGCTGATGTCTGCAAACATCTGGGTGCAAAGGGTTTTGGTTTTTTTTTCCTCCACAGCCGTGCTCATAAGGGATGGCAGGCCTCCCAGTTAGGAGACCAGTGAGGAATTTAAAGCTTCACTGGGGCTCAGGGTGGAGTGGGTGCATTAAAAGAGAAGCTGTGTTTGGGATTTCATAGCCTTCCTTTCAGGGTTTTACCGTCACGGGAAACAGGAATGAGGGCATGTCTTGGATCTTTCTGTATACACAAATTTGGCATTGCAACAATGTGAAACACCACATCAGAGAAATATTTGAAAGATTGAATGCCAAATTTGAGCCCAAGTAAATTGGAAACCAGTTTGTACTTAAAGCCTGCACCTCCTCACCACACTTCATTTTCCCCACTACATCGTCATTTTGTCAATTCATCAGTGCATTTTGTAGTTTACTTTCTTTTCTGATACTTGTACTGGGAAAAAAATGCAACCATGTTTGGCATTTACGTAATGAAATTTAGTTAAACATATATTTTTTATATTAGTAGGGTGGGACATAAAACGAATATAAATAAGTAGATGCCAAAAACGGTTGCATTATTTTTTTTCAGTACATTTAGTACTCTGGTTTTATAAATTATGGTTATAAAATGTTATTTTTTTTAAAATCGGACCCTGATTGCTCAGTAGCAGAGCAGCAATTGTTTTTTTGCACTGAAACTGGGCTTTAAGAAAGGACCAAAAATTGTTCTTCTTTATCAGATTTTCCCAACCCAAAAATCATTACTCAGCTAATATAGTGACATAATGTCTGCACTGGCACCACATCAGCAGTCCACCACCAAGCTGTTTTGTCTCGTCAGTTCTGGCCCATTGTAAGACAAGTACGCCTCTGAACTGTGCTACATTGTGAATGAATAATAACTTAAGGATGCATTCAAGCACACTTTGCACTCTACATACTTAGTGTTAAAATACTTTTAAATTGATTTTCAAATTCTATTATTAAAGATCATCATGACAATATTTAATACTTTATGAATAACATAACCCCTTTTATTGTATTTAATGATACATTCTGATCAAACCACCCAACTCTCAAGTAATCTCGTTTTAAACCTTATTAATAATTAGATGTTTTTGGTCTTTTCAGAGAATTTCACCACTTCTTTATGAATACTCAGTGTTGCAAATGTGTTTTAACTAATGGACTACTCCACTGTAGCTTCTTTGATTAAATACTTTTTTAAGCAAATAGAAAAATACACTTTTAGGTAAACACACTAAAAAGAAAATGCAGCTCGAACTTAAATGAATAGCTTGAACTGGTAACAAGTATTTGAATTAAGTTTTCCCAAATTAATTTATTTAGGTTTTGACTTACAAACGTATTAAATTAAATTGGAACAACTTGATCCAAATACTTTGTGCACTGAGAGGACAGCAGATTTCATACAATCTAAAGCAAGATCTTATATTTAGTTACCCTAAAATACCTATGATAAACTGCTGAGTAAGATCTACTGTATAAGACATTTAAAGATTTAGAAAGGGTTTCATTATCTTGAAGGTATCTCAATAAAGACTATCCAATTTCCAATTTTTATTAGAGTTCACACAACATCACCTTGTTAGGATGTCTGATTTCATCATAAACTTGCTGGCTTGAGGTTTTGAATGTTTTAGCTCTAAAGTTGATAAATATACTTTAAAGTTTCTGCCTAAAATATTTAGAATTCACTAATGTTATCCTCTGTTAAACAAAGCTGCTCTCCTCACTGTCTCCGCAACATCGATCAAACCCACGAGGGAGGAGCAGCTCAGAGTAACTCGTAGATCATTCTGCTCTGCATTCACTGCCAATCGGTCATCTTATATTTACTCATTAAAACGCTCATTTGGATGGCATAAGGGTTTAAATTTCACAATGTCACTGGATCTGTCATTTCTTAACATGTATTTTTTCTTGAATCACTTAATTAGAATTAAATCCCCAGCCCTGAATCTTACATATGTGTTTCTGCGTATGTGTTTTAGGGGAATCAGAACACTGTTAAAAGAATCTGCATTTGCACTACTTATCCTTGACTATGTGTCTTTTTACTCTTTGCTCTTCAGAGGACACACTAAGGCTCCACAATGGGCCAACGAAGAACAGCTACATGGAACAGAGCTTCCACGGCCTGAACCCGGTGCTCAACATCCCTGTCAGCCTGGCGTATGTGGAGCGAGCCAAGAGGAACGCAGCCCTTACTGGCCAGGAGCTCGAAGGCTGGGTGGATGGCCTTGTTGGAGAGCTATGGGAGGCTGCTGACATCTGTGCTGTTGGCCTCACTGCCTGCCCCGTCATGCAGCCCTGCGCTAAAAGCCCTTGGAGCTCCATGAGCCCAGATCCCAAATCCCACTTGGGAACTCCGCGCAGCGACGGCCGGATAAGGTAGCAACAAGGCCTCCAGCTGGACAGGAGGCCATGACACAGTTTACTTTTATTTATTTGAGGCGCTTATCCCAAGAGAGGGAGAGGAGAAAGCCAATCTTCTGCCCCAGTGACAGGAAGCAAATGAAAAAAGGTGGACTCCTTTAGCGTGCTGTGGGAAGGCTTTCTCAAATGCAAGGGGAAGCATTTCTCTAAACCTCCAATAGAGTTTATTCCTCTTGGGGTTTTGCTGGCTTTGCTGTTTCACTTTCTCAGTGTATTTATTTTTCTTTTCATGGCTGAGGTTTACTGTGATCAAATGTTGCAACTTTGGAGCTTTTTAATGTGCAGCCTTTTAAACTGCGACGCCCTGCCTTAGGGCAGTTTGGCCAAGTGAGTCTGGATTGTCGATGCTGCTGCAACAAGGCCTTAGTTGGAGAACATTCACCGGTAGGTAGCTAAGCACTGAGATTAACCCAGCTCCTAAAACCTTATAAACAATATAAAAAGTCATAACATCCCCCTAAATATATTTAAATAAGATTTTGTAACACCTCAAAATCAATTACTTAATTAATAAGATTAGGCAACAAATTCTGTCTTTGTAATTACATCACCCTTCATATCTACAGGCACCCATGGTAAGAATGTGTAGGATGCCTTAATATAAGTACATCTCACAGTAAAAATAAAACTTAGCTAATGTTTTGGAGATTTTTGTTTATTTCTAACCAAACTTTTCACTGTGGATGTTAGCAAGATAAACTCTGGATTTCTTGCAGCCTATCTTTATGTTGCAGTTCAAACTCTTTTAAGCTTTTTTGATGATGCTTTAGCTGTAGATATTTGGGTCATTATAATGGTAAAGGTTTCTTAACAGCAAATATCTGGGCTCAATTTTAGGTTCAATGAAAATATTTTCCTCTAATAAAAGAGAAAATATTAACGCATCACAAAAAAAATGTCAAATGGTTACTATAGCACAAACCACAAATATTAATGATATTAAATAGTAATGATACTTTATTAAGTGTATTTTTGAATAGCAAAGGGGACAAAGATAAGAGGGGTATTGATTCAATGTTTTGTAAGCATTCTTCATTTACAATGTAAACAATATTCAGTGCAGGTTTATGGTCTTTTGTTCTTTAACTGTTTCTACTCCAAATACGACAGCCTGCAGCTTGATTTCCTGCATAATTTCACTTCAGTAGGGAGGGTCAGACTAAAGTGGCGGCTGTCAGTTGGTGGCTAATATCAGAATGAGTCAGCACTATTCACTATGTTTTGGGTTCACAAACAAGGTCTCTGACTTTTAGCTTATTATTACTCGCAACATAATCAGCGAGCCAACAACAAAAATAAAACAATTTGTACAAGTGGGCATTTTGGCTGCAAAATGCATAAAAAGAGGAACGCTAAGTTGTAGTTTCTTTGCAAAAACCTTAAGAGTTCTGGGATATTATTTTCATAGCACAGCATAGCGCATTTAAGTATAAGATCTAAACAGTTGATTTTATATAATGCTGCTTACTATGTCACTGTTGCAGATGTAGAATTTTCATGACATGTTGAGATTGGAAAAGGCTGTCTTGCAGTTTGAACCTTGATCATTGGAGGTGAGCCTCTGCATGTACTGTAGTGGGCTGGCTGGCGCTTCTGCAGCACTGATATGCGTTGTAATGCCAACTTGGGACAATGAAAAATGGCTGAATTAGATTAATTCTGCACTCCAAACAGTATATTTAAAAACATTTAAGAATGTCTTTTGTGGTTGATTATATTTAAATGTTTATTCTAGCAATCATAGTAGAAATGGAACATGAACCATAGATCAACACATATCTTTTTTTAAATTTTTTCTCTTCTTACTTCTATTTATACACCTAAGAACCATTTTTTTCCTTTCCCGTCAACTTTAAAAAAAAAAATAAAAATCTAATTAAGTTTAACTGCTTTTATAGGTATTTATAACCTTATTGTTTAAGATTTGTTAAAAATGTACATTTTATTTGTTCCCCAAATTATTTTTTATACAGGGAAAAGAATAAACATGTTAATGTTTTTTAATAACTGATTTTACCAGGGTTGCCAATAAATATGGGGGGTGCTGTAAATCACTTATTCCTGCATTTGAGTGCCTGATTAGGTTTTAGAGCAGTTATATCTGTTTTTATATTAAGATTAAAGCCTGTTTTGAGAAAAAGGTATTTTTGGGGAACCATTGATTTAAAAAAAAAATGCTGGTAGACATTTCAGTTTATCTTACTTTTCCATATATAGATAGACTTTTTTCAAATAGCCAGATGCTATTACAGGCAGTAAACAATAAAATCATTAATATTTTGTTCTTGTTTCTCTTAGTTCAAAAAACTCAAACTTGAAAACAAAAATGACCTTAAGCTAACCTTAAAAGTTTTGTGCTTGTTGAGTTTGTTCCAGTCATTTCACAACACTTAATGTTGTAAATAATTATTAAAAATCTTCAAAATTCTAGGGTGGGAGAGGTATTGCTATTTATTTCTAAGTTTATATTAATATCGATATTTTAGTCAGTGACTAAATAACTGCGACGCTGCCGCGGCAGCATGAGGAGTATTTTTGTAAGGAGTCAGCTTTTATTTACAAAGGCCATCAAATTCAACTTACTATTGTATGTTTTATGGCCCGCACCTGTGCTAGTCTGTGCTGTCCTTGTCTGAATAAGACTTTCTTGTCCCGGTTTCTAAGTAGTTGTTTGCAGTGTGCATCACAAGAGAAAAAGAGATATACTGATCATTGAGCTAAAAGGTTCCAGAGCTGCTTACATTTTATTGTATTACAACCACAAGCTTGATATTATTATCTTTAATAGACCAACACACTGAGTGCAATAATCCAAATTTTACTTTGTGTTTTTAAAAGTAAGATTTTAGAAGTCTGGCTTGCATTAGTATGCAGGCCACCTGATTGAAAACATTTTAAAAAAAACCTTGTGTTGCTACAGCTTTCCATATGTCTCCACCGGTTTTAACGTCTAAGGTAGAACTATTTTGTCATTGTCTTTTTGAGCATGGCTCAAACTAACCCAGATTAGACATGGAGCATCTCTTAGCATTTTTCTCAAGTTATTCCACAGATTCCTAATTAGATATAGACTTGAGCTTGTCCCACCGGTAGGAAAAAAAATACATCTCACTTTTTTAACTTTCATGCAGCCTGTTGTCTTTTTTTTATTAGATTACTTTGCATTTAGCACCAATTTGATCAAGTCTAACTAACTTATTTTTCTTTTCTTTCTGTTACAAAGAAAGGTATTGTTCAAGCATGATGCTACTCCACCATGTGTCACCATGTTGTATTTTTGCATATGGTTTTTATTTTTGGTCTGATCTCACCTGCCTGCACCATTGGCATAAAAACCTAAAATGAACTTTTAAAAATGGGTTCTTTGTCGCATCTTTCAAAATGAGCTGAATTTGTACAGTTTCCCCCACTTTGTGTTGGTTCAGTACATGATATGCCAAACAAAACATTAGAATTTAATGTTGTAATGTGACAGACTTGGAAAAAGTTTCTTGAATCTTGCAAAGGACTACATCTAGTGTAAAACAGTGACTAGAAACTGTCCCTACAAAAACACTCTGAATATATGGGCTCAAAGGAGAAACTGTGCTTTTTGGTGTTGTTTGAATGGCATTCAATGGTTGTAGTTTTCATGCTGTAACAAAAAAGTGGAATTTCATATATTGTATCTTTAGTGCAAAAACAACTAATAATTTATTAGACTTGATCTATGGCACCTTGTCAGCTGTGTTCACATTTAAAGTACATTTTCTCTCATCAAGACAACTTGACATTTAAATCGACCTAATCACACCCAGTTGGCAACCAGACCTGAACGAGGAGTTTGGGCACATATTTGCTTTACCTTTGAAATCGTGTCACCGAAGCCAATTAGTTTTCAATCTGTGATTGTCAGCATTGTTTAGTCATCACAGCAGCTAAATGAGAGGTTTTGCACAGTCTAATGAAGACATTACTGTTCATTAATGTCAAGTTCACCTTGCCTCTGTCAGATGGGGAGGATTATAACTGCTGTCCCTCTTTCCCTTTCAAATCTACTCTATTTCCTGAGGTTAAACATCACTGATAGTACCACCTTATTCCAAACAGTCGCGATACGCAGTACTTATTATGGTGTAAGCTCAATTAAAAGGTTTGACTTAAATGATTTAATTGTAACTAAATGTGAAAGTCATATTTTGTAACAAAGGATTAACAAATGAAGATGTACTGTACATAGGTATTTTGTATGGACATATTGTTTAGAAAGGAAACCATTCTTGTAAATACAGAGGTGATAAATTGACATTTTTAAGAGGTCAAAATGAGTGAATTTAGTGTTTTATCAATGAGAAGACATGACCTGTTTCAGTATTTTGGACTGCTGTGACAGCAACCGTTTCCTTTCGGTGTCCCAGAGAATCCAGATTGTTGTTGTTCTTGCTGGAATGTAACGTTGAGCATCAGTTGCACAAAGTTCTCTGATTCATGATCCCCTACTGTTTTATTCAGAGAGGCTCCCTGTGCCTTAGCTGATTTTTAGAACCTTCTCTGTCCATAAAAGCCAATCTTTTTTCTTTTTTTTTCTTCTTTTTTTTTGACCTTATGTGAAGAAAGCCATGAGTCTGTGAAGTGATCCATTGGTACTCTGACACCAAAATGATGTCTGCTGTTGTATATATCATCAGGCCTTCTATTGCTGTTATCAGCTTCTTTTCTTTTCTTTTTTTTCTTTTTTTGTTATTCTCTTTTGAGGAATTTGTTTTGTCGAACTGGCTTGTTTTACTTTTCTCTGACTACTTTTTGGAAATAAAATCTTGCAAAAAAACAGCTCACATGGATGTGTGTTAAATAGTGGTTTTATGGGATTGAGCTACTAATACTGGCTATATACAAATAGTATAGATGGAAGGATGGATACAAACATTTAAATCCACATATTCATTTTTCTGTGATGTAAAAAACAGCTAAGTTGTAAAGAAAAACTAATTTACTACTGGACAGATATACCAAGCTTGATTTGTTCATATGTAATTAACTATGTTTCCTTTTAAGAAACAGATTGATAGATGATTAAAAGGGTGGATTTAAGAGTGAGCCTAAAGTTTCATAAAAAAAAAAAATGCAACAATGCTGTTCCAGTGCTGTAACGACCTCTAAGATCTGACTGACGCCCTTCAAAATGTTGATTACAGCATAAATACTCTCACACTTGATTAGCAACTCTTAAGAATCTTAGATAAGAAAGAAAGATTAAATATAAATCTGCAATATAATTGATCTAGTCATTTTGATTAAAAGATGGTTTGTTTTAAGGTTTAATAACAGCTATCTTAAAAGCTGGAGGTACATATCCCTATATTAGGGATAGATAGAGGTGGAAATTAGGAGGAATGCTTCCTTAGGGTTGTAGAGCTTTCCTTCAACGTTGCTTCACCTTCCAGAGATGAACCAATCATATTAAGACGGGTGCAGATTATGTTATTTTTAATAGATTCCATCTTATTTAGAAAGAATCCTATAAAGTCATCACTGCTAAAACCAAGGGGAATCAGTAGTTCAACAAAGCTTTGGCTGAGTGAGAGTTTGGCAACTGTATTAAAAATAAATCTAGGATTATTCTTGTTGTTCTCTATTGATGAGGAGAAAGATGCTGCTTGTTTACAAATAATTTTTATATATACTAAAGCTGTTTTTTTTTATCTTTTTTTTTTTTTGGATTAAGTTTCCTGCAAATGTGTATAGTCATGACTATTCTGCCTTATGACTGCCATATTGAGTACTGAACACTTAGGTTAGCTCTGTGGCTCTTCTCCCTCTGACCAGAATGGATAATTTTCATTTAAATCCCAGTGAGCTTAAACAATACACAGAGAAAATCTGTGTTATTGGATTTTTCCATTCACAACTGATACACAACCTGTCTTCATACACCGTCTGAAAGATTTTAAAAGCATAGGTGCCAACCGTATTTCACAGCTGGATGGGTTATTGACTCAAAAATATGGCATCTGAAAAACAATAACATATTGATGCATGTACCAAAGCAAAGGTAAAGCCACTTTTCTGCTACGATCATTATGCTTGCATGTAAGCAGCTAAACGCAACTATAATGTCTGTAGCAAAATCTTCAACTTTTAATATCAAATGCACTTTTTCCACAATGTGTCTAATCGGTTTATTCTAATCACTTCATTCACCTGACTTGTTTTGAAACTCAACTGATAGAAAATTTACTCTGCACAGACGGCTAATTGGAGTACAAAACTCTTCTAAAAGTCTCTTTCCAGTTTACAATTTAGATGAGGATTACTTCATTTTTCTCTTTAATTGGGATTAATTGTATTCAAGTATTTCAAGATAAATGTTCCTCGGACTATGGTTGTAAAGTAAATACACAGGATTTTAAAAGATGGGAAACACTGACTATTTCTTTGGCAGATCGCATAAATTTGATCAGAACGTCTGTACTAACCAGGTTTTAAAACATTTTTCAAAGGATTCCGAATAGTGTAACAAAATCAGTCTATAGGAACTTGGATAGATAACATGTCAAAATTCATATAGAACAACGTTAAACCCCACAATGAAGAGAGAATATTTAGAGGTGCCCGAGACAGCAGGGGGACTGGATCTACCCAATTCTGTTCATTGCTAGTGGGTGGCAAATATGGTTATGTTGCTGCACTGGAAATATACATATGAAAAGGGTGCAAGTGAATTGTGGATGCAAATGGAATTACTGTCTAGCCAAATGAACAAGCTTACTTCTCCTTTGCCTTTGGACTATAAAAAGCTTTTTACAAACCCTGTAGTGGAAAAGAGGTCCGAATAACCACCTCCAAAGGTCTGTCAGTTGCTGTTGCTGCAAAAAGTTCCAGTCTGTTTCGCCTCCTCTTCACCTGCATTGAGGTTATCACCCTACTGTCTGCTCTTGCTAAGGAAACAAAGCAAAGGATGCATGCCTCCACCAGAACCCTGACAGGGATAGTTTCTCTCTGCTGAGTTTTCTTGAAATCGTTAAACTCATCCCTGCCACTTACCTATCTCTCCCTACGCTTTGTTCCTATTCTTGTCACTGAGGCATTATCTGGAGGATTAATGTTTTTAGAAATGTTTAATTGTTTGTTTCTGTTTGAATTTTCTGGTCCTCAGTCTGTCTGGCCATTATAGCACTTTTAACACCAATCCAATTTAAATCAATGTGCAGCACTGTAAAATAAGCCAAATATAAAATCTGCCAATTTAGTTAAACTCTGTACTCTAGTACAATACGAAATATATATATATATATATAGGGTCTTTAGGCAGAATCACATAAGATGTATTACACTACAAACATTTATAGTGTTTAGAATGTGTGTTCACCTTTTTCATAAAAAAAAATCGAATTAGTTTGTATGCCAGTAGAATAAAAATCATATTTTTCTTTTTTTGCCTTAAATCTAACCTGACATGGAGATCCAACATCTCAGGTGGTTTGGCCAGTTTCTATATCTTACAGGTCATATAATCCAGTGACAGAGGCTTCAGTGAGCATCTTACATACTGAGTCACTGCAGTTAATCCAGATTATACGGTGCAGATGTTCCTCTGTTACTACATGCCTGGGTAATCTAGTCAGAGTGTTTATTAGGACTGCTACCATTGAGGATTTTAGACACAGTGAAGGAAAAAGGATTCCCCATCCTAATCCTCAGAGGGGCGGCCTGGTCTACTGCTTTCATTTTCAAATAGGGGTTGCTCTCAGGCACTGAAGGATAAAACTTAATAAGTAGCAACCAGTGCTCTGCCTCTTTGCACATTTGTTCAGAACTACTTAACATTTCTAAATCAACAGCTCTAACCCATTGCTGATCGAGTATGACCTGTGGCACATTACTAAAGCTAACTATAAACATTTCTTGTACTGAATGTGTCTGTAAAGGAAATATGAGGGAGATTTGCTGCCAGGTTTATCTCTCGATCTTCAGACTGCCAGATGAAAATCATGTGCGCTGACTAATCAGCCAAAAGAATATCCTTTTGGCCATGTAGCCAAGATGCATAATCAGTCGGAAATATAGTGACAGGGCCCCGCACTATCACAGTTATTCTGATGTGCCGTTGATTGTGATGCTTAAGATTGACACCGCTTCCTTCAGCTTTGATGCATTTCTAAGCTCCTCTGATCATATAATAACAATATCTGACATCTAACAATTACTCTTAACCCTGAGTTTGGTTTCATCCTGTTCATCTGGAGACTGTGATTGAGGAAAGATGACAAGTTCAATGCACAAGGCCTCTGGTAAATGTTTTAAATGTCCCTGCATGTGTCCTTTAAAAACCCAACATTATATGAATGCTAATCATTACCAAGGGAAACTACAGCTATAGCCATTTTCCTTTTATCTTGCTTGGTGGTTAGAAAACCCTTGTGCTGAAAACACAATCTTGTTTAAGTTTGTAAATCCTGCTGCTGGAAGGCCATACAATTCATGTGTGGTAACGTGGCCTGTTTTTTTCCTTTTGGAGTTAATTTCATGTCCCTTATTTTTAGGATTTGGGTTTGCTTGTTACATTTTGAAGTTGTTTACTGTTCTTGTTAGATTAACCTTGGGTTGCTGCGTTTTTCTGATTTTGTTTTGGTTTTGAGGTGAAGTTACCACTCACATCCGGAGCGGCCCATTTCAGCGGCACAGGTGTTCTCCATCAGCTAAGCAGCATGCAGACCAGGAAGCCGGTAATAAAAGTAGCTGTGCAGTTGGAGGGGATTGAAGCTGGATCACAGGTGTAGGAGCGGCAGAGTGGGACTGAAAGACTAGTTGCCGCGGAGATTCCTCCAACTGGTCGCCATTGAGGAACAGACGGGTGTTGGAGTGTGAGTGGCGTTAAGCCGCTGTGCAATGGAAAGACTGTGTGCTGGAGGGACCCAGTACCCCCTACTTTGGTCAGCTAGATTCATCTTTCCCAGACTTATCCATTGGACCCTGCCACTCCTTACCTTGCTGCTTTTCTCTTTTTTAGTGAATTAATTTTTATATAAGTGCTATCTTTTTAGTGGCTCACGTTCTTTTAAAAACCCTGCTAACAGGCACTGCAGATTGTTTTGAATAAATCTACCCTCGGGTCCCACACATGCATCATCACAACATCTGACTTTCCCTATAGAGAGGCGGTGGCTGTGACTGACTTCTGCTGGGATTGAAACTTCTGCACCTGGCTGCATCAGTTCTTCTAAAAACACATGGAGCCGACTAAACTGCCTTAATCCAGCTATAAAAGTGTTTTATTGAACGGACTTAACCATTCTGCAGCCTCTGACTTTTTTTTTTCCTTTTGACCTAGCCTGTATTAAAAATCCTGTTTGACAATATAAAAAAAAAATCCCCACATCAGGATCCTGCCAACACCATGCTTTCATCTAGTGATTACTTGTTTCTGATAAAAGGGAGTGTTCATTTTCAGCTACAAATATTATTTATGGTCAAAAAGGTTCAGTTTTGGACTTGGCTGACAAAATAACATTCTGTCCCATTCATTGCTCACATCAGACTTTAAAACACAACTATTTAGGGTTACCATTAGGCAATACTAGGCAGTTGCCTAGGGCTAAGTTCCTGGGGGCCCATAAAACTCTGTTTACATGCATCATCTGAAATATCAGAATTATCAAGGTCCAAACAGACAGCAGCAAACCATTTGAAAACAGCGCGATGTAAAGAGCGATGTTGCCAACTTAAGCGCTTTTGAGTCGATTATATTTAAGCGTCTTCAGACCCTCGGCACGTTTCAGCTCCTAAGCGCGCCAAATCTAGAACTTTTCTGCTACTGGAGACTTTGGCGACAACATATAAAAGCAGCGAACTCTGCTCTCCAGAGCAAGTAGATTGGTAGCCCCGCCTCCTGCTCTCCTCTATCTTGTCTGCTGTCATGATTCATGCAGCTATTATTTCATCCAAATGAAAAATGGAGAACAGATAAGCAGATCATGGCTTGTCTACAGTGAAAAGGACTGGGTTATTTACTTTTCCCGTCACCTTTTTGGAAACACAGGAAGGAGCAATCAGCTAAGTGAGCTTAGTGCTTAGAAAAAATCTTTCATTCCTTTAGAGACAGCATGAAAAGTCAGCTCAGTACAAAACATAGAGGGCCGGATCTATCAAAGGTTTGCGTGTATTAAAACGTGAGCTATTTCACTGCGCACGCTAAAAAATGTACAAACTGATCTATCAACAGCGTGCTAAAAGGATTTGGTCTTTAAAACGTGCTAAATAGCGCCTCTTATCCATTTAGTACTTTTTCTGCAATGAATATGCAATATGGGGCGTTTACACGCTAAAGTGCGTCTTGTGGGAGGAGAACATGTAAATATATTAATTTAGCACTCGCAAAGTGATTTATTAAACCTGAAAGCAATTTTGCTAACGGTATCTGACTCTATATTTAACACGTTTCAAAAGAAGGTGCAAATGGTCTGTATGCGTAATTGCGCACACATGGCAGCGGTTATTGTCGCAAGAAGGAGACATGGAAATAAAGCAAGGAGACGCAGAGAACGCATTTTTTCACTCCGTGTGAATATTTTTGGAATGAACGAGGAAACGATCATCAAAACATATAGTTTATCCAGCATTGCCATTTTGGAGCTGTTGGGGGAACTCCGAATGCTTTTTTGCATCTGGGTCATTCCAGCGTACGGTTGCAGCGTGAGCTGGGATCTCCCAATCTCGTTTTTTCAGAAGTGCTGTCCGACGGGGTCGGGGTTCTCCCCCTGCGCCTGTGGAGCAACGTGCCAAATGCTGCGGGGATCTCATCCACAGTCACAGGCCAATACAAAACACCTGTTTTGTTTTTTTTTGTTTTTTACTGCAGTGAAGTAGAAATTCAGCCAATATAGGTTGCCACCTTAGGGATATAAAGGTATGCCAAATTTTTTATATATATATATATATATATATATATATATATATATTTTTATGTTGGGGGTCACTGTAAGATTTAAATTTCTTAATGCACTAGTTTGTACAGACTACAAACTACTTTGCCGCAAACCACAAAACGCACAAAACCATCATTTAAATAGAGGGCGTCTCCAACAGTTTTGCACCTACCACCAGTTACGCAATCACTCTTGTTAAATCACCCGCCAACCATGGTTCAGCCCCTCGCACAAAATTCAGTTTGCGAGCGCAAATTACTGCACGCAAAAGTGGATCTTGATAAATCCGGCCCAGAGAGGAAAACAAGAAGAAAAGGGACAAGAAGAGAGGGACAAAACCTAGAACAGATAATGGATGTCTATTGTATTAACATTTCTCTATCTGGATAATGAGTCTGCTTTATGTGATGTCTTCTCAATTCAGAGGGGCCCCTGCCTGTCTCTGCCTAGGGCCCCAGATTTCCTAAATCCGCCCCTGATCTAGGGCTGTCTTGTAACAGTCACTCTACCAGCTTCTCACAGTTATTTGCTAGTATTAAGGTTTATTGAGGCAAGCTAGCCTGCTTTGCAGACCAAACCTATTCAGCTTAGTCCATAAATTTCATATGTCACTTAGATCAGAGCTTGGTGGTTACTACACTCAAACCTTACATTTTTTTGTACTTAGAAGACTTTAGAGCTATTATATTGGTATGATATGAGTCTATATCCATCTAAAATATGCAACTGGGTCTACATTTTAACTTCTAGGCTGGTGTCAGATCCTGCTTTAACTGATTTTCTTTATGTGAAGATCTGTACTGTTCAGTGAAGCAATTCCTTCAAAAAAAAATACCTGAGCAGTTTGGTCTTGTAGCCCCCATACCCGACAATAGGTATGACGGTGTCTTACCTACAAGCCTTTTTTTCCAATTGTGACAGTAGTAATATGGCTTAAAACTTCAATTATTCTTTTAATGGGACCAGAGGACATGCCTCCATATATCCAGGCTCTTAATAGTTGACTCCATATAAAATATAAAATATATAAAAGCTCCAATGTTGAGGTTTCTTTTGGCATAAGGGCTGCTTTCTTACTCAGTGGTGTTTCAGTTTATTTTGCCACATGTTTTACTGTGGATAATGAAGCTCAGCATCTCCCAATATTTTCACTAGATGTTTTGCTTTTGTTTTGTTTTTTGTTGTTTTGTTGACGATAGACACATTTAGCATCAGTTCATGTCCATTTGGGGAAAAATAAAACCCCACTTAATCGTGAGCTGTATGATGCACATTCCGATGGTGTATATATTTGTATATAGTTGAACACATGAATTCAGGCATCCATCTGTAAATATTTTGTATTCATTTAGGACAGCAGAGAAATTTAGTGGCCAAGACAGCAAGGACCTGGGATAAATCCATGCCTGGGCCCTTTGCATGTTTTCTGTTCATGTGGGTTCCGTCTCCATTCTTTGAAATCCTAAGTCTAATTTGCAAGTTAATGGTCTTTATCATTAGCCTGTTGAGATATGCACCAGTCTCAGTTGTGACCTTGCACAGATATATGCCCTGCAAAACAATTGAATTCTAAATAAGTCATTATTTCTTAGAAAAAGTGCATTTTTTCTTAAAATGAGCTGGTAAGTAAGACATTTTGCCAATAGAAAAAAATAATTTACATTTAAAATAAGATTTTAAAAACTGCATCTTCTTATTTCGACTGCCTATTATCTAATTATATAATTTTAAGACTAAAAATACTAATTCAATCATATTATTTACCTACTCAAATCTAGGGTTAATACATTTAATGCAGTGTGAGTATAGGCAACAGATGAATAGTATACTAAAGTTTGAAGTAGTTATTTGGAAAAACAGTAGGGTGACAAATTATTTTTTAAGTCACATTACTTATCTGCATTCTAATTCAAGTATCTTTGCAGCTTGTTTTTTTTTTTTTTTTTTTTTTAGTTTTAAGTTAATTTAACTCTTATGGAAGATTTGTGTGTGAAATAAAGACTTTGGTTTTCCATCATATTCAAGCAGTTCAAACAACTTAACCGATGTATGTAAAAAATATATAAATAAGTCATAGCTCTACATTACGATGCTGAAGGCATAGAAAATGACCATAATGAACATATTAAAGCACTTGATAAATCATACGCACAAGTATTCATGTGCATTCATTTTTTTTTACGTGTTTGACCTAATATTTCTTTATTGCTCATAGTGTTTCATACTTTTATAAGCTGCTGTGTTTACACCCTTGCGCTTTCTCTCACCCTTTTTTCTTTTTCCCCGGATGCCCTCTAAAATGCGTCACTCAAGACAAATGTTTGTGAAGCGTTAATCAAACGAAAGCTACAGATTCCATCTACTTTCCGTTCAGAGATTTAGCCTGCTGGGAAAGGCAGCTTGATTAGCCCAAGTTTCTGTTGCTCTAAATTTATGAACATCAATATATAGGCTTTCCAAATAAGCAAGCATGTCAATCAATGTTTAAAGGAGTTCTAAAGAAGATCCTTTTGCAGCTAAATTCCAAAGCAGGAGGATAAACTAAATAAAATTCTCTGTGATGTGAAGACCATAGTGCTAATTTTCAAAGATGAAGTCTTGGGTTTAAATATTAAACATTATACTAGTAGCTTTATTATATCATCATATATATATAATTATAAATGCTGAAAAAACAGCTAATAACAGAACTGAATTATATACTTAAGACATTTTAATGATTTCATGTTTTACAAAATTCTGAGGGCATTTATACATTTTTTTTTATAAAGACTTACTTAGTCTCCCTAAAGTTGCAGTAAACAATGATATGATGTGTTGACCTTTCACATAACTCTATTCCAGAGCTCTGTATTGTAAAGCTTGAGTGCTATAGGCTTGCAAATGCATCGGTTCATGTTATAGTCTGTGCCTCCAGAAAATTTTATATACTGTACAAAAAAGGTGCATTATTTTGCAAATGGAAGCAGTTACAAAGCTGCAGGTCTTTTCATCGCCTTTTTAGTTTAAAATCA
This sequence comes from Cyprinodon brontotheroides, assembly GCA_018398635.1. Taxonomy (NCBI): domain Eukaryota; kingdom Metazoa; phylum Chordata; class Actinopteri; order Cyprinodontiformes; family Cyprinodontidae; genus Cyprinodon; species Cyprinodon brontotheroides. The sequence goes on along the minus strand of JAGKQL010002955.1, from coordinate 1,277 downwards.
GGCCTTTTTATGTATTCTTGCAATCAGCCCCAGCTTTGTCTCATGGTAATGATACACTTATGAGCTCCAAGTTTTGCCTCTCCTGATTTCCAACCAGTATTTTAGTTCCCAGAATAGTTTCTGATGATGGCTTCAGCCTCTTCTTCATCAGAGTGATTGCCAAACTTTTTTTTTCTTCCTTTTCCATGTTTAAACATTATCTGTGCCAGCACTTTTAAACAGGTGCCGCCACTTGTTTTTTTTTTTTTTTTTAAACCAGTAGTATAGTGTTTGTAAAAAAAAAACACACAAAAAAAAACAGATAGAAGCTTCTGCAAGAATTTATGTGATGTGTGAAGAGAGTGTGATTAGTGATTAAATGAAACCTGGTCATGAGCTCACTTAAAAAAAAATCTTTAGAACGGAGACCTCAACAAATAAAAGCTGATATGAGGCACCAAACCACATAACGAGTGACAGAACACATGCAGATAAATGACTCCTCTCTTGGGATTTGTGGACAATATTTGTTGATAGCGACACCAATGGAAGGACTATGAAATAGAATGAGACCTTTAAATTCTATATTTAGGTTTGTGTTGGGTCTGTACTCAAGTCAAATCCCAAAGGGAGGTGTCTTTTGTGTATTGAAAGAAATTTAATATTGTGTCCTGTTGATAGCTGTTTCCTGTTTCCATACACATTTGGTGAATCAATTTCCCGGGGTTTTTCTTTCTTGGACCCTCTAGAGCAGAGGTAAACAATTAAAAATCATTAGGGTCCGAAAGAAGAAAATTAACAACCAGTAAAGGTCCGGTGACATTTTCAATTATAATCTGTTACTTTAAACAGAATTTAACACTGAAATAAAATTAGGTGTTTAAGCATCCATGTTATACATTGACTTTTTAAATAAAAAGATATTTTTTTTTTTTATTAAAATTTTTCCATATAAAAATCAAAATAGTTTTTTTATGTAAAGAGTTTGGTATACAGAGCATTTCCTGATTTACATATTTTATTAAACAACTAAACTAACCGTTTGTTTTTTTCTTTCCTTTTTATGGCTTAATGAAAGAAGTGGGCTTTAGGCTGACCTGCAAGGCTTTAAACCATTCTCAAGCATATATCCATCCATCCATTTTCAAACGCTTAATCTCAAGTGGGGTCACAAGGGGTGCTGGTGCCTATCTCCAGCTGTCAATGGGCAAGAGGCAGGGTACACCCTTGACAGGTCACCAGTCCATCACAGGGCAACACAGAGACAAACAACCATTCACACACACACACACACACAC
>JAGKQL010002953.1:15182-27930 GCA_018398635.1 Cyprinodon brontotheroides | reverse complement strand
GTCCTCCCAGAAGGTCCTCAACTCCGAACAATCCCAAAACACATGGAAGTAACCTGCTGAGACCACACCGCACCCCCTCCAGCAAGCGGACTGTGAACCACCCAGCCTCAATCTCTGCTTTGGTGTAATGAAAAATCTGATTAGATTTTTCCAGCAGAAATCGCGCCATGTTAAAGAATTTGTGGTGGACAGAGCGTTCCTCCAGACCTGCATCCAAGCCTCAGGAGAAATTAGTACTTCTGCTTCCTTTTCCCATCGTTGTCTGATATAATCAGTTGAGTTCCTGTTCATACATGTTAGATTTCTGTAACATTTGCCGATGATGCCTTTTTTTTTATTTTTGCCGGCATATGAATCCATAAATATTTGTAGTATTCCCGGTTCTGTATCCAAGTCAGGAGTTTTGATTTCTTTCCTAAAGAAACTTCGAACCTGCAAATAGCGATAGAAATCTTCTCTGCCCGAAAATATTTTTTGACGTATAGCGGTCCATGGTGCAAAAAAGGTTGGGGACCGCTGCTATAGACCATCTGCTTCAGCCCTCGGTAATCCAGAGGTCATCGTCTGTTCCCTGACCAGGACCTTCCCACCCAGGAAATGAATCAGGGTCATACCAAACCTTTTCACCCTTCATATTTTGGGCCTTCTGCTGAATATTGATTGTGAATGACAGTATGTCCTTATATGTTCTAGAATTGTATTGCTTGAGGTGGAAAGTTAATTTTTTTTTTTAACCGGGAGCAGCTCTTTAACATCTCTTAACCTGAAAATTCTTCAACTTATTCAGCAAGTACCAGCTAAGTTGTAAAGGAGGTGCCAGAGGTGCAGAGCTGGAGCCAGGAGACTAGAGAGGAAGAAGAAATCAATTCAATTTAGTTTATTTCTATGGCGCCAATTCACAATCCCACAACACAAGTCTTCTCAAGGTACTTTACAGTTCACCAGATCATCCAGTCAGATTGATTCAAAGTTTTCTGTCTAAGGGAAACCAGTTGATTGCATCGACTCCTTGACTCTTCAGCAATCCCTCACACTAAGCATGCTAATAGTGACAGTGGAGAGGAAAAACTCCCTTTTAACAGGAAGAACCCTAAAGGCAGAACCAGGCTCAGTGTGGCTGGCCATCTGCTGAGGCCGACTGGGGTACAAGGAGATAGAAGGAGAGATACAGAAAGCAGCTGTAAAAGGCGGCCCCTACCAGGAAATACACAGCCAGGCCAGAAATGGAAGCCGTCTCTTCCATTGGTCATCAGGGGAAATCTTTAGGAAACTAGTTAGAAGAGCTCCAAGCCTTGAAAGGACCCGGCCAGAATATCAGCAAAGCAGCATTATGTGTTTTACTGAAACCTGGCTGCAGGAGCATATCTCTGACTCAGCGTCTCTCTGCCAGCAGACAGAGATTTAAAGAAGACTGGGAAACTCAAAGGAGGTGGTTGGCAGTGCGTGTGAACAACAGATGATGTCATCCAGGACATGTTACTGCGAAGATTCATCACTGCAGCCCAGATATTGATCTGTTGGCAGCTGGTTTACAGTCATATTATTTGCCCAGAGAGTTCAGTAGTGTTCTGTTAGTAACCATCTATATTCCACCTTCTGCTGTTGCCCACTGCATGTGATGTAATCACTTCCATTGTTGCTAAGCTACAGACACAACAACCAAATGCATTTCTGGCAATAACTGGTCATTTTAATCACGCCTCACTCTTTGCTACACAGCCAATGTTCCAACAGTTTATCAGCTGCTGCACCAGATAAAACAAAACTTTGGACTTGTTTTGTGCAGATGTCAAGGACTCCTACATCTCTGAAGTAAGATTTCCTCCTGGGAAATTAGATCAGCATCTTGTTTTTCTCTGTTCAGATTATAAACCACTTTATAAGAGACAACCTGCATTAAAAAGAACAGTAAGGAGATGGAGGGGGGGGTTAAGGGTTTTGCTGTGGCGATGGAAGCGGGTACCTGGAACCTCTCAGAGCAAAGAGCACTGCTCTAAACCACAATGTTTAAAGCATCACTGACTCTGACCAATGTGGAATTAGGACTATTTTCCACTTTGTAAAGGTTTGCATTTAAACTTACCAGCGATTAAGACAGTGTCTATCTTACCAAATATAGTCTAAATATTTCTGTTATATGTGAATTTATCCTGTGTTTTCTTGTGAAGATATAGAATTGTGCAGAGGTAAAACCCACTCTTACTTTTTTTTAATATAAAATGCTGTCTTTGTATCATGCAAAATAATACATTTAGCGGACGGGAAAATAAATGTATTTTATTTACATGGTTTCATGTGCACTGGAACTATAAGAGGAACTGACACTGAGCATTTCAAAATATTAACTTCACGATACAATTTGTACATCTTGGCTGTAGTTACTCTGTATGTAGCCCATTTCATGTATTTTATCACAGGGCTTAAACAATTATTCATATTAACCCGATTATTTGAAGATCGTCAACTAATTTGTAATTGATTAAATCATGTAAACTTGGAGTATAGGGCCACTAAATGTGCCTTTTACCGACAAAGCGACCCACTTAGAGGCAGGAATTATATACCAAGATTGTAAAAATGTGTAAACATTTTGCATTTAGGAATTTAAAAAAAAAAGTTTGTCTGTCAATATTCTCCATCAGAACTCGAGGAAACGTTTCTGTATCACCTGGTTTAATTTCGTGAAATATCTTCTTTTAAGACGCTTTGGCTATCTGATTAAAAAGATCAAATAAAAGAAATCCTAACACGTTGTTTCTCAAGTTCCACAAATCAAAAACTTTGTCCTGCTTCTTTACAGAACTGCAAGCAGAAGCTTTGGCCTGTTTTAGCATAGATAATATTTGGTTTTTTGTTTTATTTTTAGTAGTTGCAAAACACCTTTACTGAGACAAAATACTTGATCCAACGCAGAAGAGAGACTTAAGGCAGAATAATCAGAGAGAGTTAAGCAAGCTGCTATGTGAATGGGACAGGAAAGACCAGGCAACTGCAGCTACCAGGTAGAGGCTACGAGAGGAAAAAGCAAATGCTGCAACAACTACTGCTGTATAGTAAGGGTGTGTGATGTTAGCCCAGTGTTTATGTGATAAGACCTGCATGTGTGATGCGGATGTGACCACTGGAGGAACCTGGGTCCCTTGCTATGTAAGAGCGAAACATTGTATCAGAAAATGGGTACATTCAAGCCACAGTTGAACCACGCGAAGCGTGCAGCTGGTTGTCGTGTTTTCTTTCAAGCGTTTACTTTGAATCACACAACATGGTGTGTCAGAAGTGTAGACTTCCGCGACCTGCGGACGAGACAGCGTGAATGCCAGGATCTAGTGCCAGACGGCGACAGAGGAACATCAGCGTATGAGGTTTTAGAGCAGCAGCAGGGGAAACGTTGAAGCGTCGAGGGGGACCACCCGCCTACATACTAGTTACAGACCGTTATACGCCGGCTAGCACGCTGTAATGGAAAGCCAAGGGCGGCCAGCATACGGGGAATTCAACGTTTACCATAAAGCCACGGAACCGCCATGACTTTTCTAAAACCGCTATAATGGGAAAATGGATTAGCCGCTTCCCGAGATTCCGGCTGGCAAGCACGTAAACTGAACTGTTCTTCAGAGGCTAACCAAGAATAATTGCAGCTAATTTACTGCATGGGTGATGAGGACTGACGTGCTAAGGGGCTGGTGCTAACCCAGCAGCAGCGTTTGCAGTACAATGTCTGGTGAAGGAGGGATTTGGCGGTTACCGCCGTCCCGAAGAAAAAACGTTATTTATGAACGTTAACTAAGTTTAACCAACGGTACAGCAAACCTACGAATCAGTCGACGCATTCCTCATACAGCACTTTATGCCCCTAGCAGAAAGCTGCAACTATGGTTCCCTGCTACGATGAACTGCTTTCTGAGTGACAGATTGGTGGTGGGCATTAGGAGACACAGCACTGTCTCAGAAAATGCAGCTGGATAGCCAACCTCGCTCTCACCAAGGCGCATCGCCCGGGCCCAGGGCAGTCGGAAGAAGTTCGGCTACCAGCAGACGGACCTGAGGGGAATGAGCACTGCTAGCAAAGTAGCTATGGATGCACTGCACAAAGCTAAAGGAAAGCAGCCCGAAGCAGCGGCGCGAATTCAAAAGCTAAAGGACTTAAAACCGACATGCAAAAGCAACGACCTCACCGCGGGCGACGGAAAACAAGCCATGCCACAAATGTGGAAAATCACCATCTCATCCTGGCGGTTCAGTGTCCTGCCCGAACGCTGAATGCCACAGCTGCGGTAAAAGAGGGCACTACGGCCAAGGTATGCAGGCTCATCAGCTCTGTGAATGAGTTAGCAGAGGGACACAGATGGACTGTTTCTAGGTGAGGTGTCCTCGGGTGAAGATCCATGGATGGCTGACGCGCTTGGAAACACAGGGGCAGAAAAGTGACTTTTAAAATAGACACGAGGCGCCGATGCTTGGCACAGCCATACCAGGAACCTAAACTCACCAGAAAAGCCTACCATGCCGATTGCAAAGAGCGATTGAAACTACGCCATGAAACAGCTGTATGGCCCTGGTGGTGCAAAGTTGAATGTCTTCCGGGATCAGTCACGAAACACTCACCTACAAGGACAGGAAGAAAGCACAGGAGGATCTACATGCGTCAGAGACCTACCGCGTGCGGGCTACTGAGCAGGCCAACTTCAGTGAGGCTCAAACTGGTTGCTGGGATGGAGCATGTGATCGACCAGGAGGCGGTGAGGGCGGGCGTGCCCTAAGTGGACTGGGGCTGGTGCAGAAGCCTACACCATCAGAAGAAACTCAAGCGGTTGTAAACCCTTCTCTCTCTCAAAGTTCCCTGGCCGGTACCACTTCCCTCTCATGGGCAAGGTGGCGGGAGCTGGAGGGAGCCTGAGCGTCATCCCAGCGCGTGGCGCCAGCAGTGGTGCTGCGGCATGGTGGTGGCTCCCAAGAAAAACATGGTGAGGACAATGTGGACATGTCACCAGTGAGCGAGGTCAGTGTGCAGGGAAAAGTTCATCTTGCCATGATTGGAACACCCCCTGGGCATGCTGACAGGGGGCCAAATATTTCTCTCCAAACTTCGAGCGCAAACATGGGCTTTTGGCAGATACGGCTCTCAAAAGCTCAGCACTGTACACCACCTTCATCCGCCATTGAGGGTACCACTTCAACAGGCTACCGCCGGATCAGCTCAGCATCCGGGCACTTCCAGAACAGGATGACATCTGAGGTCACGGGGCCTGGAAGGCGTCGTCTGCGTCGGCGACATCCTCATCTGGGGGGAACCGCGAAGGAGCAGCCGCGACAGCAGGGTGCATGCAGTCCTGGGCGGGCAGAAAGGCGGTTGTGGCCTTCGAACATGACAAAGTGTGAGTTAGGGAGAGAAGAGAGTAAAGTTCCTGGGGCACATCATCTCAGCTGAGGGGGTGAAACCAGACCCAGAGAAGACAAAGGCAGTTCAAGACATGAGGGAGCCGACGAACATCAGCGAGCTCCGCAGCTTCCTGGGGATGGTAAACCAGCTCGGGAAGTTCATCCCCAACCTCTCTGAGAAGGACAAGCCACTGAGAGCCCTGCTCTCAAAGAAGAACATGTGGTGCTGGGGGCACGACCAGCAACGTGCTTTCCGCAGCCTCAAACATGAACTCTCCACAGCGCCAGTACTCCAGCTGTACGACCCAAACAGCCCACTGAAGATCTCGGCGGACGCCTCATCTTATGGGCTGGGAGCCGTGCTGCTACAGAAGAAGGCAGAAGCGTGGCTACCGGTCGCGTATGCTTCCAGGTCGCTGACCGACACAGAACAGCGATACGCCCAGCTGGAGAAAGAGGCACTGGCACTGACATGGGCCTGTGAGAGGTTCAGTGACTTTATCCTTGGAGTGCACTTTGAACTTGAAACAGACCACAAACCTCTAGTGAGCCTGCTGGGAGGCCAGGCTCTGGACGCACTGCCACCACGAATCCAGAGATTCAGGATGCGTCTGATGAGGTACTCCTACACGATCTTCCACACACCTGGGAAAAGCCTTACCTCAGCTGACACACTCTCACGCGCCCCACTGACAAATGCAGTGACAAGCAGCGACAACGACCTGATGGAGGACACCAACATCTACGTCGAAGCGGTGCTGGAGCACCTCCCGACCAGCGACAGGTACCTCACAGAGCTTCGCAAACAGCTGCAGGGCGACAGCGTCTGCGCGCAGGTGATGAAATACTGCGTGGAGGGCTGGCCGGACAGGAACCAGCTACAGGGGCCCGCCAAGCACTACTGGCACGAGAGGGCGTTCCTGACTGTGCAAAACGGACTACTCCTGAAGGGCACAAGGTTAGTCATTCCTGCAACAATGAGAGACTCTGTGTTAGACAAAATACACGAGGGACACCAGGGCATAGTGAAGTGTAGGGAGAGGGCTACCCAAACAGTATGGTGGCCTGGGCTGAGCAACCAGATCAAAGAGCTGGTACTCAAATGCAGAGAATGCATCAAGGAGAGGGCCAACCCAAAAGAGCCCCTGATGCCAACCCAACTACCTGATAGGCCATGGCAGAAAGTAGGTGCAGACCTTTTCGTGCTGAAGGACAAAACTTACCTGTTAGTAGTTGATTATTTCTCCCGCTATATTGAGATTGCCCAGCTCAGCCCCACACGATCTACTAACGTGATCACACACCTCAAATCAATGTTTGCACGTCACGGCATTCCAGAGACTCTAATTAGTGACAATGGGCCACAATTTTCTGGGCATGAAATGAAAGCCTTTGCCAGTGACTATTGTTTTGAGCATGTAACCAGCAGCCCAAAACACCCCCAGAGCAACGGTGAGGCCGAGCGTGCCGTCCAAACCATAAAGAGCCTGCTTAAGAAAGCCGGCGACCCCTACCGCGCTCTGTTGGCCTACAGAGCGACACCCCTGAGCAACGGCTACAGCCCTGCCGAGCTGCTCATGGGACGGCGCCTGCGCACCACTCTGCCGGTCCTGCCAGAGAGGTTACAGCCAGCACTTCCAGACCTTCGCGACCTTCAGCGGAAAGAGAGGGAGAAGAGGCGAGCAGACGCACAACACTACAACAGCAGACACAGAGCACGAGACCTGGGTAAGCTGTCACCAGGTGACGACGTCTGGATCACAGACACAGCTGAGCCAGGTACGGTAACATCCGCACACGGCACCCCACGATCTTACCTGATCGCTGGATCACAGGGGACACTGCGGCGGAACCGCTCTCACCTGATTCCTATGCCAGAGCAGAGGTCAGAGTGCGAGCAGCAGCCACTCAAGGTGGACAGAGGTGAAGAGACTCCTTCAGCAGTCAGACCGACTGTGAGCTCACCTCATATCACAAGAACCAGGTCTGGCAGGAAAATAAAGAGACCGGACAGACTTGACCTGTGAAAATAATAAGAGAAAGAAACATATACTTACCTGTGAAATGAAAAGAGAATGTGAAATGCTTACCTGTATATAACAATCAAAAAAAAAAAAAAAAAAAAAAAAAAAAAAAAAGAGAGAGATATAAATTTACCTGTTGCAAAAAAAAAAAAAAAAAGAGAAAACTGTTTCCAGGTGAAAATGAATTAAAATGATGATTGTGTTTGGTTTAAAACTCTGTTTATGTTATGTCAGTTACGTGGCTGAATGCTAAATGTCTGGTGTTATGAGACGTTAGAAATGAAATGAATCTTTTATCTTGAAATGTTAGAGGAAAGAAAATCCTATAAGTTGTACGAATATGTTGGTTACAATGTTCTCAGGTTAACAGCAAACTTAAAAAAAAAGAGTAATCATCTTTAACTTCCAATAAGGTCTCTTTAACTTCCAGTAAGAGGGATGTGATGTTAACCAGTGTTTATGTGATAAGACCTGCATGTGTAATACCAAATGTGACCACTGGAGGGAACCTGAGTCCCTTGGTATGTAAGGCAGAGCATTGTATCAGAACGTCAGTTATTCAATACAGTTGAACAGAAACGTACGCTGGTTGTCCCGTGTTTTCTTTCAACGTTTACTTTGAATCACACAACATGGTGTCAGAAGTGTAGACTTCACGACCTGCGGACAAGAGACAGCGTGAATGCCAGGATCTAGTGCCAGACGGCGACAGAGGAGACATCAAGCGAGTATGAGTGAGATCACTTATACAAGGCAGACAGCACTGTGAGGATCATGATTTCTCCAGAACATTTAACACCATTCAGCCTGACTGACTTAGAGAGAAACTCCAGCAGACTCAGGTGGAGGAGGCATCAACAACCACCTGGATCACAGACTACCTGACAGACAGACAGACAGACCACAGGCTGTTAGACTGAAGGCTCAGCTGGCTGATCCAGCTGCACAGGAGCACCACAGGGGGCGGCTCTCTCCATTCCTTTTCCCTCTATCACCTCTGACCAGACATTGGCAATGTGGAGTCAACAAGTCATCTCCATGTCATGTATTTAATCTACCCAGCCAATTAACCAGGTGAGTCCAATCTGCACAGGTTAATTCACGGTGAAGATTGGACTCACCTGCTTCAGTGGCTGGGTAGAACAAATTGCAAATCTTTTGGACAGTAAGCTTGTAAGAGCAATGCAAACAGCAACTTTTAAACAGAGAAATGGGTCTGTGCATTCTCTCACACGCATTTAATAAGCAAACTAATTTAGCAAATTATTGTTTATTATGGTGTTGTTGCTGTCTACAGAGGAGGTTTGATCCATACACATCTGAATCTACGACCTTGTAAATTAAGCATTCTGTTCAATGTAAGCAAATAATCACCTACGCTAGTAGGTAGATTTGTAAATAAAGTAGATACTGTTGTTTAGATACTGTACAATCAACCTTATCATAAACTTGAGCTGCACAATCATGGAAAATTCAGTTTCTATATATTGTTAATAGATTTTCACCTTTTTGTTTTCCCATCTCTTCCCATTTATCTCCACCCAAGGTTATGTTTTTTAGGGTAGTTTGTGCTTGTTTGTCTGTCTGTTCGTGTACAGGGTAACTTGCAAAAGTTATTGAGATTTTAATGAAATATCTGTCAGAGGTGTCCCTCATACCCAGGGGCGGATTTAGGAAATTTAAATCTAGGCAAAGACAGGCATGGGGCCCTCTGAATTGAGAAGAAACATATAGAACAAATATATAGATACAGAAATTTTAATAGAATATTTGACAGATACAGATATATATATATATATATATATATATATATATATATATATATATATATATATATATATATATAGCGGCGGGCCATGTGTGTGTGTGTGTGTATATAAATGTCAAAAAGGTGCATGTCATTAGAAAGAATTAGTGTTGTTAACATATGACAATTGCTTAAAACTACAGAACAGTAAATTATTTAATCACCCTAACATCCCCAGCTGTAACACAACACATTAAAAGGAATGTTAATACAAAGCTGTAAAGCAGAGTGAGATGTTGGTAATAACTTCCTTATGTTTTTGAATGTATAACTTAAATTATTAAGGACTAAAACACCTAAAACTTATGGGTGATTTACAACATTTAAAAAGCCTGAGATTTTCCTGAAATTCAAACATAAAAATACCTAAATAATAGATTTTTCATCAGTTTGTAGCAAATCCAAATGAAAATTAGAAACTTACTTTAAAATGACCCATCTTGAATAAGGTGTAAATAAATACTTATCAATATAGGGAATGTCCCTGAACAGCTTAATACTCACTAGTTGTTCAACCTACACAATGGATCCTCCTCAACAGGGAGCCAGTGTTACAGCTGAAGTTTTCGGTGGATTACTGGTTACTGCTGCTGCTGCTCGCCGCAAGCCAGCAGGGAAGAAGCCGCAACCCCAAAATCCCACATACTCTGTCAGCGCCCGCCACGCTTCCCCAGACCGCTTCTGCACAGCAAAGTTTCACAGCCTCCTCTGTGGTTCTCATTCCCGCTTCCGCTCTGAGTTCCTTGGAGATCGTAGAGGGCATGCGCCAGATGAACCAGGGTTTCCGCGGATCATTAAAAATAATTACAATTCATAATTCTTTTTTTTTAATCAAGGCCTTAATTGGCACTAAAATTAATTAAATATGTTTATCGTGGCATTTATGATTCTTTAATAAAAATGTTTATAAAACAATTTTGTCAGATATATTGTATCGTTATTAATTTGCGTGAAACTGATCATAAAGCCATATGTTCGGAAAGGAACCTCGAGCAGGAGAAAAAGCTAGAGAATATATATATATACGTGTGTGTGTGTTTGTTTACATACATACAAGAGTCATGGAACTGTGCTTACAGCTCCTTCATATTTCATGTACACCAGGGGTGCTCAAGTCCAGTCCCCAAGAGCTACCATCCTGTAACTTTTAGATGCATCTCTTCTCTAACACCTGAATCGAAAGGCTAAATCCCCTCATTAAGCCCAGCAGAGGCATAGTAACGCAGCCACTCATTTGATTCAGGTGTGGTAAAAACTGGGGATGCATCAAAAAGCTGCAGGATAGTAGCTCTTGAGGACTGGGTTTGAGCACCCCTGATGTACACTAATAACTTGTGTACATGGTTCTTGTTGATGGCATTAAAAATAATTTCTAATAGCATTAAATTAGAGTCACTCATTCCTGTATAAACCCTGTGAGCGCTTAATTTAATATGACATATTAAAAATCCCCATCAGCTTTCAGAATATGTTCGCTTCTGCCCAAATATGTGTATATATATATATATATATATATATATATATATATATATAAAACTGTTTTCTCACCCCTCGTGGGGTGGTATGTGTCATCCTCAAGCTGCAGGGTCACTCTACCAGAGGCCTGGGAGTTTGAGGGTTCTCGCGAAACAGTATCTTAGCTGTTCCTGGGACTGCGCTCTTCTGGACAGAGACCTCTGATGTTTTACCTGGAATCTGCTGTAGCCACTCTCCCAGTTTGGGGTCACAGCCCCCAGGCTTCAATTACCACTGGCACCACTGCTGCTCTTACTTTCCACATCTTTTCTAGCTCCTCCTTCAGTCCTCGGTATTTCTCAAGCTTCTCGTGTTCTTTCTTCTTGATGTTGCTGTCGCTTGGGATTGCCACATCTATCACTACTGCCTCTTCTGCTGTTTGTCGATCAACACGTGATGTCTGGCTGGTTAGCCATCACCTGTTTGTCAGTCGGATCTTGAAGTCCCATAGGATCTTAGCTCGGTCATTCTCAACCTTCACCTTAGGAGGTGTCTTCCATTTTGACCTTGGGACTTCCAGCCCATACTCATGGCAGATGTTCCTGTACACTATGACAGCTACCTGGTTGGTAGTTCCCGTGTATGCACTTCCTGCCTGCATTTTACACCCAGCTGTTATGTGCTGTATTGTTTCCAGAGCATCTTTGCACGGTCTGCATCGGGGTCCTGCCTGGTAGTGGTAGACCCTGGCCTCTATTGATCTTGTACTTACAGTGCCTGTTCTTGTGCTGCCACCATGATTGAATTGCCTCTGTGCTGTCCTTCAGTCCAGCCTTTTCCCAGCCACTGGTGGGATTTTTGATATCAGCCACTTCTTCTATTTGTCTGTGGTATACGCCGTGCAGCAGCTTGTCCCTCCATGATGGTTCTCCTTCCTCTTTCTTGTCCTCACTTTCGATTTTCTCTCCTGCCTGAGGTATTCACCAAACCATTTTGATAGCTGGGGGCGATCTTTCTGATGTACTCCTGGATCTTAGTTGTTTCATCCTGGACAGTGGTCTTGACACTCACTAGCCCTCGGCCTCCCTCGCTACGCTTGGTGTACAGTCTCAGAGTGCTGGATTTGGGGTGGAACCCTCCATGCATTGTGAGGAGCTTTCTCGTCTTGATGTCAGTAGCCTCTATCTCCTCCTTTGGCCAGTTTATTATACCAGCGGGGTATCTGATGACATATGTGTTGATGGCTTGGATCTTGTTTTTCCCATTCAGCTGACTTTTCAGGACCTGCCTTACTCTTTGTAGTTATTTAGCAGTGGCAGTCTTTCTTGCCATCTCCTTGTGGTTTCCGTTAGCCTGTGGCACCCCAAGGTATTTGTAGCTGTCCTGAACATCTGTTATGTGGCCTTCTGGTAGTTCAACCCCCTCGGTTCTGATCATCTTCCCTCTCTTTGAGACCATGCGACTGCACTTGTCCAGTCCGAATGACATCCCAATGTCATTGCTGTAGATCCTGGTAGTGTGGATCAGTGAGTCAATGTCTCGCTCACTCCTGGCATACAGCTTGATGTCATCCATGTAGAGGAGGTGACTGATGAATTGGTATCCGTAGCCAGTCTTTGTGATGATCTGGCTGAGGGGGTTCAGGCCTATGCAGAACAGCAGCGGGGATAGTGCATCACCCTGGTATATGCCGCACTTGATGGTGACTTGTGCTATTGGCTTTGCATCGGCTTCTAGACTTGTTTTCCACAGCTTCATTGAGTTCTTGATGAAGGCTATTAGAGTCCTGCTGATCTTGTACATTTCCAGGCATTCCAGTATCCATGTATGTGGCATTGAGTCATAGGCTTTCTTATAGTCAATCCAGGCAGTGCACAGATTTGTCTGCCTGGTCTTACAGTCTCGGGTGACTGCTCTATCCACTAGTGCAGTGGTCTCCAACCCTGGTCCTCAAGATCTACTGTCCTACAGATTTTAGATGCATCCCTGCTTCAACACAGCTGAATCAAATGAATGGCTTGAAAAGGTAATCAATAATTTGATTCAGCTGTGTTGAAGCAGGGATGCATCTAAAATCTGTAGG
>JAGKQL010002950.1:0-10074 GCA_018398635.1 Cyprinodon brontotheroides | reverse complement strand
ATAATTATATTGTATAAACGTGATAATTATATTGTATAAACGTGATAGTTGAGACTCATTTAGGACGAACAAGCAGAAGTTGGCGCTCCAAATCAATGTTTGATTGAACATCATTATCCTGCGCGTCTTCTCCTCAGCAGCACAATGGCAAGTTTAATGGAGTTGATAAAGTTTTACTTTATGCTCGGTCTAAGACACGGAGAGATATTGATGCTCCTGCAAACAGTGGATGAGATCAGTATTAGTATGAGCACATTGAGAAGAATCCTCCAAAGAATGGGACTCTACAGAAGAAAGCACCGTTCAGATCCTCTAGATGTGGCGGCCTTCCTAATTGACCAGCTGAACAGTTATGGGGAGCCAACATGGATATAAGTTTCACCACCTTAAATGTGTTCAACACGGTTATGTTGTGACTCCAGAATACAGTGAGACATCTGTTAAAATTTCTTGATCCCAGCGATTGTGGAACGAAGGGAGGAGGAGGAGGCTGATGCGACGCATGTATATTAATTCTGGACCCCTCTGTGGCATGTTGACTCCTATATGATAAACTGAGCCGCTTGGTATCTGTATTAATAGGAGCAATCGATGGATTTTCCAGACAAATTATATGGGTTCATGCTGCTCCACAAGCAGTGATCTAAAATTATTGCTGGATATTTTATAAAAGAATTTGGAGACGAGGGATGGGGACCCCCTGCTTTTCGAATCCGGCGATTTGGAACTGAAAATATTTAGATGGCAGACATGCAGAGGTTCCTGAGATGGAGTGCTGGGTCGCCCCTCCAGTAACAATTGCTTTATCTGCGATCCAGCAAAATCATAATCAGCGGATTGAAAGCTGGTGGGGGTTTTTGAGGACATCGTAATGCTCAAACGTGGATGGATCGTTTTCAAGAAACTGAAAGATGATGATTATTTCTCACCAAGGGGACTTTTGGACAAACAACTTGTTCTGTTTACCTGTCTGAAGATCATTGAGGTATGTCAGAATATCAAATCTACCATTCTCTTTTGTGTGTGTGAAAACAGTGTGTGTGTGTGTGTGTGTGTGTGTGTGTGTGTGTGTGTGTGTGTGTGTGTGTGTGTGTGTGTGTGTGTGTGTGGGGTGGGGGGTGGGGGGATGCAAGAGAGAGCACAAAAGAAAAACTTCGTTAAAATGAAAAGATTGTTTCCATTCTAAATGAAAAACACAAATATTTCAATAACCAAATACACTGTTACAAGGACTGCAGCAATATGAAAATTTGGACCAATATTGATAGCTGATATTGCTTTTGTTGCAAAAACCAATATTTTCCCTAATGTCAATATGCGGTACATATTCCCTAACCTTTAAAACCTTGAAAAACAACCAAAACAGTGATGCTTCACTGCATCATTTACAATATTTTACCCTGCATGATTATCAGCGTTTAACTACCACACAAATGCCAGCTGACCAACCCCTACCCTCATCCTTTTTTGATGTTCAAATAGCAAAAACCTTGAAATGAACATAGGTGGAAAAAATTGGTCTAGTTTACTTACCAGTTAGATAGTAATGCATTAAAAAATGAGTAATTTTAGCTGATGAATGTTTACTTGAGTTGTGAAAAATGAATTTTTAATTCCACAATTGTCCTCTACAGGCATTTAAAAATGTTTAAAAAAACAATCCACTGGACGTTTTTCCCAAGTTTGAAGATGTTTAAACTTCCCATCCAGGAAGCTTTTTTCAATTCAAAATGTCAAAAATAGCGTTTGAGTTTGAGGCTTAAAAGAGTGAATCAACAAAGCCTTTTTGGCTTAGAAAACATGCAACATCGCATGTTTTCTAAGCCAAAATAAGAATTCTGATTGACATTTTGAATTGAAAAAGCTTCCTAGGTGGAAAGCAAAATGTCTTCAAACTTAGAATAAAGTCCAATTGATGTTAACTCTTTGGAATGACTATAGCTGGATGACTGAGAATCCTCACCAGTATAGGCATTGCAGAGGTATTGAAAGTTTTTCTTCTCTCTCAGAATCCTGCACCCTAAAAAACAGTTCTAAATTGTAAGTATTATTATGAATTTTAACAAAACTTTTTTTTTACAGGAGGAGCTGCAACAGGTTGCACACTTATGGAACACCTCACACCATCCGTCACAGCAGAAATGCAGTGGCTCCAAGTGGACGTCCAATTCTCTCAGAAAGTGTGCACCCTAAAAAACAGTTCCTAAATTGTAAGTATTATTATGAATTTTAACAAACTTTTCTTTTACAGGAGGAGCTGCAACAGGTTGCACACTTATGGAACACTCACACCATCCGTCACAGCAGAAATGCAGTGGCTCCAAGTGGACGTCCAATTCTTATGTACACCATTCCACATCTGTTTCATGGATGCGAACACCTGGTGGAGGTCTCCCGGGAGGCAGTGGAAAGTTGTAAACAGGAATGTCGACAAAGAGGACCTTATCCTTGTGATCAAACTGTGTTCAGCTTGTGTTGCCTTATAATGTCAGAGAACTTCTTACTCTCACCAACCACAGCAGATGAAGCCATAGAACTATACATTTTCCTTAGAACGTACATTCTTAAGGCTCTGTAAGCTGTGTCAAAGGTCCTGTCGCATTAGGGTGAGGCTTCTTCATGCCTCTGACATATAAATGATGCACTGATTTGTTTTGTACATGAACTTTGGACGAAACCACATATATATTAGAACTGAATTAAAATATATAATATTTAAAAATAATAATAATTAGGACCTTGAATTGCATTCATGTTTCGAATAACTTGTCATCATATTAAAGTGATTGTCAGAATTCCAAGAATAAATTAAGCAAATTGTTGAGAAAAAAATGTTTATTTTTTAATTTGTCAACAAACAAGTATTTCAGCTTGTAACTGCGTGTAAATTTATAAAACATTCAACATATATGCTGAAATATCAATATTATCTCTGTTTTGAATCCAAAGATATTTTTTCAGTTAGCATTGAAGTTTTTTTGGGAAATACTTATATATCAAACATCCCACAAGAACAATGGTTTGTATAAATTTAACAAAACAAAACATGGATTCAACACAAACCTTCAGCTATAAACTTGAAAAGTAGGTTTACTGGATACTATTCTTGGCCTTCTGCTTTCTTTTCCATTATATAATGGCCAGAACTTGATCTAAACAATGCTGAACTCAAAGGAGTTTTTGATTCGGTAGTATGCTGTCCATTTCAGCAATTCAAGGTTATGAACCCTTGTCCATGTAGCAGTTCAGAGCTGGTCCACAAGTATGTGCAATAGGTCGCCTTGCCAGACCTTCTACTGATGTGAACATCACTTCAACTTTATTAGCACAGATAACATCTGACCCCGTAACAAATCTTAACATTCTTCTGAGGCCTCTCATCCCGTCCCCTGATGTACTGCAGCAGAAAGAGCAACTTTGATTGTGAGTTGTTGGAGATGCGGCCAGTAACTTCAACAACTTTCTTGTTGTTTGGCTTTCTTCATACATAGGTAAAAACTGCTTGTGGGCTGGAAAAGATTCCTTTAAAATAATGACTAGCAGTTGCAGACATTTGTTGGCAGCATATCTTGGCTTTTGGATCAAATGCTTGTGTGCTGCACTTACAAGAATTCCTTTCAATGTCTCTTCTGTTGGAAGTGTTGTTACATCTAAGCGATCCAAAAGATCAATAAGTTCATCTTGGTCCTCATTCAGACTGTCTGCTTTTAAGGCTGTGGTCACAAGATCCCTGTCTGATTGACTGATGAACAGGAGGAAGGCTTTTGAACAGCATTTCATCTGAGACTTCCTCTCACCAAAAATAAAAGAGCAACTGAAAAAAGCAGGGGCAAGGCGACAAGGAAAGTATCCATGATCTTTATATCCCTTAAAGCAGGACCCCGCCTATGGATTTCCACTCCTCTTTCTGCCATTTATTAGGCAATGAAGGGACCCTCACTTCCTCCCCTTCTGCTGATCATCCATGAACTCAGTCCAAAAGCGGCATAAGGACGTCTCTTTGAGGCGCCTCTGCATCAGCTCCTTTTTTTTTCATCTATAAAGCTGAATTTCAGGGTTTGGACTTAGGAGTCTTCGCCCCAAACTGTGTTATCAACTCCTCCAAGGAGATTGCTCCGGTGATTTTAACATTGATGCAAAATGATTTCATATGATGGTGTACTTTGGTTGTTGTTTCTCCTGCTAATACTGAAGTAAAGTGTGCTGTGCTTGTGGCCACATGTTCACTAGATATGATACTAAACCTCTCTCTTCCAAACCTTTTGCTTGGTTGATATATCAAAGTGTCATCAAGTTGGACCTCAACTATGGGCCTCCATGACTGGCCAAAGGTCACCCCAGATGTGTCCATTGGAAGTGCTTCTTGTATCAACAAGTTCAAAACTGGATGATACAGTAACGACTCCCATGGTTTCAATTCTTGGTACTTGGTCGCCTTCCTTTAAGTATATCCATATAACTCTGTAGATTACTTCCATCAGATTTCTCCTTACCTCCTCACATTCAAACCGGGATCTGGCTTTTAGTGCACAAGTAAAAATCTTAACATCCCCAATCTCAGCATGTATAGAGTTCCCCACAGTGATGTTTCTATCCAACACAGCTTCCCTCCTGAAAGTCCAAAATGTCATGACCTCCCCGAATGACTAAAACGTCCAAATCTACATTTTCCATTTGGGAAGAAAAAGTTCTTTTGGAATACTCACGTGAGAGATCTGATTTCTTTGACCTTTTGGGTACATCAAGCGCGGGTCCTTGCACCTCCCTCCCTCTGCGTTTCCTCACTTGTTTGCCTTCATGAATCCATCCCACCCTGATTTTCTGGTCTTTTTCAGCCCATTTGTTAGAATTGGCATATTGTCTTTTCTTTTTTTTGGATTAGTGTCTTAGGTTCATCAAAGTTTGTATCTTCACTGCTATCAAGTCCCATCTTCCTCTTTTTAGTTTTCAAGCAGTGAATGTTTTGTGGAATCTTTTTAGCATTTGCACTTTTCCTCTTTCCAAACAGAAGCCGCCTTGCTGCTATGCATACGATCCCCATATGTTGGGATGTAACGAGAGGTGCCATCATCCATACATTCGATAACTGTTGTATCAATCTGTGTAGAAAGAAAAATATATTAGATCTTAGAGAGAAACAAGGGAATTTTTGCAATATCCTGTCTCCATCTCCAAGAAAGGTTGTGCACAAAAACAAAATGGCAAATCTTTTTTATCTTTGCACCTTTGCAATATATAAAAAATGAATATAACTTTCCAGATATCCAGAAATCCAATTCTTGAAATTTAAAAATATATTTCTGGTAGTATAAATATCTCTCCAGGTACCAACTGCTTATTTTATGACTAGTTAAATTAGAATTCCATTTATCTTAATTTCAACAATGCCTATCTAAAATGCAGTTTTAGAAACTATGGCAGACCATTTTGACATTTATTAGAAGAGCTGTCCTCTCTATTGTTCCATTTGTTGATCTCTAAAATAAGATTCTTCCAGGTCAAAACTATATTTCTACTAGTCAGAAATGTACATATAGATATCCTACTTATTTATATTTCAGGATGCCAAAAATATATTTGTACTAGTAAGAATATACTTTCAAATACCTAGAAATCTTTACAAATTTTAAGTGGCCCTTTTGACATTTAGTAGCTTGACTGAATATGTAATCCAGATATCTGAAATGCATTTCTTCCTAGACAAAATGTACATTTTAATTATCTAAAATAACATTCTTCCAATATAAAATAAACATGTCTGATATCTGAAAAGTAATTCTCACTAGTACAAATGATGTCACGTTTCTCATTCATGTGAAATATAATTACAGATATCAACTATTGATATATGACTACTTCAATTTGAATTTCAGATACCCACGTTTCAATAATGCCTATCTAAAAAGCAGTTTTAGATACTTAAAACCAGCATTCAAATAAATAAAAAAAGCGACTCCGTCTTCATATAAAATAGGCAGGCTGACTAGTCATATTTCTATTACACATTTCTTCCATAAACATTCTATGGTACTAGTATCAACTACATTTTAAATATCTACAAACCTTTAGTTGTTTAAAGTGCCCATTTTAACATATACTACTAGTATATGTACTAGTAAGAAATCTAATCTTCTTACTAGTACAAATGACGTCACTTTCCCTCTTTAATGTGTATTGGACCGTTACTTTAGGATATCTGAAATTACATTATTACCATTCTTCCTACCTAATTTAGAAATGACAGCTTTTATGTAACCGGTTATTGATGCAAATCGTTATTCCTGCTTCATAACACCGTCTGAATTTTTTTCCCCCATGGAGTAAAATAGAGGCAAAAATGAACATAACTTCTGTTTTTAACAGACTTTCTGTTGAAGTTTCTCCTGCATGACGCTCTATGTCGCCACAAATCCCCTGGCTGAGGATGAGTTCATTTCATTTTCTTTCAATTCTGTCAAGTAGACTATCACCGGTGCCATTACTGCTTTCAAATCCCCAGAGAGTAAGCTAAATTTATAAAACCAAATGTCTTGAATTTAGGTTTGAAAGCCTTAAAGATATGCTACTTTTAGTCATTAATTCCTGCTGTCTGAAATAAAAAAATATGAACAGTAACAATCAGATTATAGAGATCAGAAATTCATTTTTAGAAATCCAGAATGTTTATTTTAGATAGGAGTAATGTCATTTCGGATATGTAAAAGTAATGGCCTAATGCACATGAATGGGGAAAAGTGACGTCATTTGTCCTAGTAAGAATTAGATTAGGAGGAATACTACTAAAGATATCTGAAATACAAAGAAATATATCTTAAAATGACCACTGATATTAAGTAAAGATGTGTAGATATCTAAAGTAATTTAAGAATTACATTTAAGGTGACTGAAATGTTTATTTTCCAATCGAAAAATGTTATTTTAGATATCTAAAATGTTCATTTTGACTAGGAGGAAATGCACTTGAGACACCTGAAATATATATTAAGTCAAGCTAATAAATGTCAAAAGGGCCAATTAATTTTTTAAAGATTTCTAGGTATTTAAAGGTTATTCGTACTAGTACCATAATATTATTTGCAGCCTTAAAATTTAAATTTTCATGGCTAACGTAATTAAGGACATCTATATGGAGAGTTCTGACCAGTAGGAATGTAGTTTTAGGTTAGGTTTTAGGAAGAATCATATTTTTTAGATCTACAAATGGAACATTAGAGAAGACAGAAATTCTAATAAATGTCAAAACGGCCTGCAACACACTCTGACTTTATTGAAGAAAACCTCCTCCCTGGTCGGGAGGAGGTTACTTCATTAAAGGTTTTACACATGTTAATAATCAAAAACATCATGATTTTAAAGCATATTTTAGCAACAAGTGGCCAGGGACACCTAGTGGCAGCAAGTGGCAGTGCCACTGGCAACTTATTAGCAGATGTACTACTTTGTTTCGTCAAGTAAATTGAAGATACAACAAGTAAGGTGAAGATACAACAATTACTAAAAAAATGTAATTAACAATAGTTATCTGCATGCTTTATCTAAGCTAAATGGTCAGGCTAAACTAGGCAAGTACAAACAAAAGAACTACCTTGATGATTATTGCACTCATTTATAACCATTAATGGCCAATAATATATCTGAAATATGAGTGGCCGGAAAATACACTTACGCGTTCTTCCTCCATGCGTGAGAGACACTCCTCTGGTACGCCGCGGTTTCGAAGAAATCGAAGTAAATCATTGTCCATATTTGCAGCCATCCTCTCTCCACTTCCTTCCAAAACATGCTAGGGGGTCCAAGTCTCGCGGTCGCTAAAGACTAAAGTCGTATTAGCGGAACCATCTGGATTGAGTTATCACGTTTATACAATATAATTATCAGGTTTATACAATATACTATCACGTTTATACAATATAACTATCACGTTTATACAATATACTATCACGTTTATACAATATAATATCACGTTTATACAATATACTATTACGTTTATACAATATACTATATCACGTTTATACAATATACCATCACGTTTATACAATATACCATCATGCTTATACAATATAACTATCATGTTTATACAATATAATTATCACGTTTATACAATATAATGAGCAAAAATTATTTTTTTCAAGTGACAGCAATACGCTTCCGTAGGGAATTTATGTATAGCATCCCTATGTACACTCCATTCTAGTAGATGAAGGCAATGCACATCAATAAGTTGCGTGCCAACTGCCATAAAAAAGGAGAAGAAGAACACCTTTTAAGAACAATTTTTTTATCTACACAATTCAAACATATAAACAACTGAAGTAAAACAAGTGTCAGGTAAAAAATCACTATTAAAGTAAAAGCATTTAATGAGGAGCTTGTTGTAATGCAGTTCTCCATCATCTGACACAGTACATAAAATGTTTTTAAAACCCCACAAATGAATAAAATCCTCCATGTTCTGTGTGACTCTCTGGAAGTGAAACTCCAGCAGAAGAAGAAGAAGAATTCATTCCAGAATTTAATATATGTATATGTAAAAGATTAACAGACCTTTTTATCTATATATACAGCAGAAATGGTAGCAATTATTATTAGTTTACAGTGGGTGGAGGAGGTCAGACCAGACAGGGTGGTGATTTGCACAGATTCTAAAGCTGAAATAGAAAGCATTCATTCAGGAGGAAATAACAGGAAATACCTTTAACTAGAAATTCATCAGAGTTGGTTTAGGTTATTTAGGTATGGAATATATGTTCAGTTCTGTTGGGTTCCAGCACACAAAGGGGTGAGAGCAAAGAAATAGACAAGATAGCTAAAAAGGCTTTAGGAAAGCAGAATATAGATCAGATTCAATTTGGGAAAGGGAAATGTAAATCAATAATTAAGAAGAAAGAAACAGAATTAAGGCAAAAATATGGGATGAAGATGAGAAATTAAGAAGATTATATAGGGTTCAAAAATCTGTATGTTAAAAATTACGGAGAAAGAAACAGAAGGGAAGAGATCATTTATACTAGATTAAGAACTGGACATACCTACTTGCATGAGTTTTTGTTTGTACTAGGGAAGAGAAATAATGATATATGTGATGGTAGTGAAAGAAAAGAAAATGTGGATCATGTTTTGATGGATTGCATTAAATGTGCAACTGAAAGAGAGAGGATGAGGAAAGTATGGAAAAGGGAGAGAATGGAGTATTAAAGGAATAAGGAGGAAAATTTTGTTAAAGCATTGTTTTTTTTTTTACATAACACAAAAATAAAAAATAGAATATAGTAGGGTGAACTATAGAACTACACACTCATGTACAGCAGGTGGCGGTAAGCACCTATACGTTTTTTACAATCCGTCAATCTAACAAAGAGGAAGAAGAAGATCACCTAGATGACCGACTGGAGGAGCCGTCAGTTCGCCATACGCCACAAAAAAACAACAAAAAGCAAGTAATTTTATTGTGTTTTTTGTTTGCTTTATTTATTACATAATTTAATGGTTACACGCGTGTTATAATAGTTTAAAGTGTGTTATTTGTACATAACTTAAGGGATACCCGCGCGTCGAGGTAGTTTTAAAGGATCCACCCGCAGCTCCATAACATGCCTTCCGCCCCCGCCAATTGTTGACGATTTAGATTTGGACATCTCCAGAGGGAATATGCAAAAAAAAAAAAACTTAAATAACTCATAATGTCGCTTCTTTTGCAGCATTTAAAAAAAAGTGTTTAACATTAAATTGTTAACATTTCTGATTGCACTAACAAAAAAAGCTGCAAAAACAATGTGCATTTTATTGAATGTATTTATGTAATTCTCCCCCTGGCTTCTGATTTTTTTTTTCTTTTGTTTTTTGTTTATATGTCTGTAAAAAAAAAATGAAAAATACTTGTCTGCATTGATAACTGTTTTGTATAAAAAAAAATATAAAAGTGAAATAAAAACTTTGATTTGGACATGACGTCATCTTGGATGGGCAGAGCAAAAGGAAGATAAATTGAAGTGAATCAAACATGAGCAAGATGCAAAGTTGTAGTTTGCCAATAAAAAAAAATAATAATAATTGTCAATGTTGGGATTAAAGGAA
>JAGKQL010002948.1:0-27703 GCA_018398635.1 Cyprinodon brontotheroides | reverse complement strand
CAGTATTCTGTGAGACAGTATCAACGCAGCATCAATCCAGTTTGGCTTCAAGATGCCTCATTAACCATCACTGCTCCTCATCAATGTCCTGTTTGACACCACAGAGAATCTCTTCAGTCTCTTCAGGTCCTGGTTCAGCTGCAGACCTGCTGTGTCTCTGCTTTGGTTAGAAGCTCCATTGAACCACAGTGATGGAGACAAACAGAGAAGCTGAGCAACAGGTTCAAACAGCTCAGGCTTCATGTTCACAGAACAACACTGAAGGTTTTAGCAGCAGCAGCATCTGCAGTCAGATGCTGCAGATCTTCTATCAGTCTGTGAAGGAAAGTTCAGTTTTCTCTGCAGCATCTGATGGAGCTGCAGCATCAGAGACTCAAAGGAACTGAAGCAACTGATGAAGAGGCTGACTGAGCTGGATGAAGGACACTACTGGTGATTCTAGAGAGAAGAATGAACTGCTCAGAGGTCTGACTCAGGTCAGACTCCAGTCACTCATTTCATGACTTTAGACTTGATGAAATCACTAAATGAAACATGAACCTGATGGAGGAGACAGAGCCTGAACTGGCCTATGATTTCACATCTTCTACAGGTCAGATGTTGCTAATAATCATCAGTTCCTAACTTCTCCTCTCTCCACAGCCCCACAGACATGTCCAACATTGGAGATGAGAAGCTGCAGAGCAGTGAGATCAGCAGAGAGTGAAGCCTTGTTCCCTCCTTTAACTCAGCCAAGGTTACTGATGTCAAACCTGTGATGGTTTCTAACAAGCTTCTCCTGTAGGGCTGGAAGAGGGAAGGATGTGATGATGAGGAGGAGGATGAAGAACATCTAATCTGGGAGGATGAATGTAGCGGGAAATAAGGCAAGCCTAAAGGGACCAAACTGGGTCCTTTTACCAGGCGTTTGGTTGAAAATCCATGAAAAATGCCTTCTGAAAGTCCCGCTGTGCTGCCCTCGCAGTGCATGTGCCGATGCAAGGCTAGACAGCCAGATAACGGTTAGCTAGAAGCCCTCCAAAAAACCACAAGGCTTGACGTTTCTAGTCCTTTAATGAAGTCCTCATTCCACAACTACCGTAAAACTGAAGAATACAGGAATAAGGCAAACTTTACTCACTTAGATCACAGTATGAGTAAGCATAAAATAAGTACATTTCAGTTAGCCTCCATGAATGAAGAAAATGAGAGAAGTTAGCATGTTAGCATGAATTAGGATCTTAGCATGAGCTAACGTTAGCGGGGTAAGCTGTATACATGGAAAACACACACGTAGGTCTAAATATGAATGTTCAGGGTGACAAATCCCTGCATTTCCAGGACACTATGGGCAGATTACGCCATAGCTCTAAATGTAGAAGCCCCGCGGTTTCTTTGAGGAAATGTGTTATCTCATACTTATAATGCGCATGTGACGTTTCCCTGAGCCGCTTCAGTGCGGGCAGCCCTGTTCTTATTCAGAGGCTCTGTGCGAAAACCATGTTCTGCATTCCTCCATGGGATGTTCTACTCGGTGAGACTGGATCCTTCAGAAGACAAACTGTTGTATTAAGGAAAGTTTTGGCCAGGGTGAACATGTCCAGGCTCCATTCAACGTTACTACTTTGGCCATAGTCACTGAATGTATAACACAACTACGCAGATGAAAGTTAAGTACTAAATGGAGAAAAAGAATGAATACAGAAAAAAAAATTGTTCATTTCCTTCTGGAAAATTTAAAGAAGTTAAAATGATTACAAATTATCTGCACTCACATTAGAAGGGTTCAGAGATACATGGAAAAAAGGCTGATCCAACCACATGGAAGTACAACAGTTAAAATCAAATGGAGTGAGAACATTTGGAAACTTAGTGAAATAACCTGAGCTGTCATTCTGCATGTTCTGATTCAGCTCTGCTGAGCTATTATGGAAAAAAACAAGGATACTGTTTGCTCCAGAGGCTGCATATAGGTTATTTATTCTCCAGTTTTATATTGTTAAAATCACTCTACTACAGAACTGTTTGTTGTTTATATTATTAACTTTAAATCAATATCACTGGCGATATTCTGCTATAACATTGAAGCCATAAAGAATCCAATCTGGCAGTGAAGCGTTTCTTTCAAACTGCAAATGTAAAATGCCATTTCAAATTAATAAGATTTTCTATGCTATAAAAGGGGTATTGTCCCTGATCCAGAAGGCTAAACAATGTATAACTCTGCAAATCTCTAATAATATTCAACAACACTCCTAAGTTAACTGAACCCGACGAGGGGATACAAATTTTCCTTCGGAATTTCTAACTACCTTGGCAGTCTCTTCACAACTACTGTATAAACTGAAGAATACAGGAATAAGGCAAACTTTACTCACTTAGATCAAAGTATGAGTAAGCATAAAATAAGTACATTTCAGTTAGCCTCCATGAATGAAGAAAATGAGAGAAGTTAGCATGTTAGCATGAATTAGGATCTTAGCATGAGCTAACGTTAGCGGGGTAAGCTGTATACATGGAAAACACACACGTAGGTCTAAATATGAAAATACACATTCATCCCCTTATAATACTAACAGATAAATATTCTCCAAGGCCAAAACGTTTGTAAACTTTAGACAATCTGACTTCAGCTGACTGCTTAGCTGGATGTGATCAATTCAGCTCTGCTGAGCAGTTAATGGAGGAAAAACAACCTGAGCAGGTTACATAGCTGCTGCTAACGAACAGAGCGCTCACTACGACGCCGTTTGTTACGGCCAAGAATATATACTTTTTAAAATCTACTAACAAACTGATGAAATTTAACATAACTTATTGCTTTAAAATTTTAACCTCAAAAGGCACACACGCCATAAAAAATGCCATAACATCCAGCAGTTTAATGCGCATGCTATTTAAAGAGGTGTCACTAAACACAGAAAATAAATAATCGATATGTTCTCTCTGGTCATTGAATGCAGATTTTTAGATCAGGTGGTGTTCAATGTCCTGAGAAAAAGCAGTTTTTAGCACTTTCTGGCACTCTGTTTTCTCACATTAAGCAGGACTCTTCTCAAATTCTTCTGATCCAACTAATTTAAACTCCAGGCAGCCAATCAGAGAAGTAGAACTGCAGGCCCCACTAATTCATAACAGATCAAAGTGCTGAGAACAGATCTGATGTTTGTTTTACTGGTGGATTTTATTTATCCTGCAGCATTCACTGTCAGTGTTTGCTTCTGTAATCATCTCAAATCAATTTAATTTATCTAAAGTCAAAATCAGAGAAAAATACACAACCTAAGTGTCTGGAACAGGTAGAACTGATTATGTAATGTTGAAATCTGAGTTGTATCTGCAATACTTTATTCCTCCACCTAGATAGCACTCACATGGGAGCTGATCCACAGAAACCTTTTCTGTATTATGTTTTTGAATTTTAAAAAGTGTATAATTAAGTCCTGTATGTCCAAATCTTAACCTAGCTATCACTCTCTCCTCTTTTCTATTTCTTCTACCATTTCTCCTTTCTCATTACTGCCTTCTGAATTTTATGGTTTTATATCTTCTACCCATTGTAAAGCTAATAATATTGCCAACATTTCTCCTGTGTATACTGATAATCCATCTGTAATTTGTTTTCCTATTCTTATATTGAATTCTTTTACTACAAAAGCTATTCCTATAATCCTATTTATTTTTGATGCATCTGTATAAATTTGAATATATTGATAATAGAGACGTTTAAATGTAACTGTACTGAATAGCGCCCTACAATATAAGATTTTTCTTGTTTTCTTTCCATTATTGCCATATCTACTATTGCCTCTGGTAAAATCCATGGTTGTATAATTGTGCAAACTAGTGCAGTTAAGGTAATTTCTAAATCATTACATTTTAAATTCTTTTATTTTATTTTCAATTGTCCATCCATAACTCCTAAACTCTTTCTTTTCTTTATTCCCTACATGGATTTAAAATGTCCCGAGTTGGATGATCTAAGCTCATTACCTTTTAAAAAACAACCAACACATTTGTTTCTAGTTTTGTTCAGTCTTAAAATGCACATACCATTTGGCTCCCAATTCTACTGTGGATTGCTGATGTTGGTGGCGTTTTAAATGCTCCAGTTGGCAATCTTAATGCCTGATGTTGCTCCCACATGCGCGGAATTTGGGGGGTTCTGTTTGAGAGGCTGAACCAGGCGACTAAACAACCAGAACGTCTATGTTGGATCTTATCATACTTGTGTAAATCTGTTTTAGTGATTGCCTATCTGCTCCCCAGTCACTGCCAGCGTTAGCAAGGAGTAATATTGTGAAATCTGGTATTGCATTTATCAACAACTTTTGGAATGGCTAAATATTCCATTTTAATTTTTCCTCAAACCATAATCAATAGAATTTTATACACGATACTGTTTCTGATCCTTTGCTATATTGTTTTAATTTCATTTCCTTAAATATTTTTATCTGATTAAAAATCGCGTTACTTTTGCGTCTCAACTGCTTCACTTAGATGTCTAAACGAAACTTGCGATGCAATTACCGATTTATAATTATGTAGTTTTCCTGATACACTCATTACACATTTTGCTCGCCCCTTCTTTTGAAACATGTTAAATCATAGAGTCAAATAGAGTAAGCATCCCATTCCTTTTCCAATATTCTTTATACACATCATTTATCATGATTGCTAACAGTAATGGACTTAGTACATACTCGCCCACAAAACTCCATTTTCTACTATATATTTTCGTATAGATCACATCATTCATGGCAGAAAAAGTACTAAATGGATAAAAGGCGCTTTTATCACGTTTTAAAGATTAAATCCTTTTTAAGCACCGCAACATGATAGATAATTTGTACATTAATAATCGGTCAAAGGATGGATCTGTGGGAATCTGTTTTTGCATATATCAAAAAATTTGATGAATCCGACCCCTAAACTTGTCCTTGGTTACTTTTAACTCTTCTAGAATCAGCCTAGTCTCTAAACTAGTGTTTTATTTTTAATACAAATTTAGAACACAAATAATAATAGCATACAATACAGCCTTTTGAAAAATATATATTAGACCTGTTTTAAGGTTTACATATCCACAATGGGTTTTATATATTTGAAACTAATCCATTTCATTTGTGATGACATCATCACTACTTATGTGTTTCATTGGGAAGCTATCGGTACTAGAATTGATTTCTCCCAGTTCGTCGGTAATTTTCCCTCGTCCCAAATTTTATTATACAGTTGCAATATTATATCTTTGGATTTTTCACTAAGTTGACTTTAGTTGACTCATTCTATACCAAATCTGTCTTTTCAGGTGCTGCATCATAACAGTGGTGATTCCGTTATATGTTCATTTTATTTTTACAAAGTTACTGTTACGACTTTTTAAACAAAGCGAGCTATTTATTGTGTGATCAATTTAACGCCCGTCAATCCCCGGCGCTCTTGGCCTTCATTTGCAGTCTGACGCCGGAGGGTAAAATATCCAGTGGCTCTGACTGCAGCGCCGAGAGGACTCCCTAGCGGGAGCGTGAGAATGGGGGTTTAGCAGGATGGGAGAGGCCCACAGCGGCAGCCGTCGCTGGAGTGACAAGAGTAGGAGCACGATACATAACTTTCTGCGTGAAATCTCCAAAAAGCTGCCAGTGACACCGTGAGAAAGTTGTCACGATTTGTTAGCTAGTCGCTTTTGAAAAATAGTTGCTGGAGTGGGTCTGAAAAGTCGCTGAGTTGACAACACTGCACCTGCGGGCGCTGGCCGGCTCTGCGGTATTTTTTCTTCTTCCCCGCTTCAGTCAGAGTGGATGGATGTGATGGCGGCGTACGGATACAGCGCATTAATGCGTCGCGACACAACTTAATCGGCGATGAGTATTCATTGCCAATATACTTTTAAAAAATTCATAACAGATCAAAGTGCTGAGAACAGATCTGATGTTTGTTTTACTGGTGGATTTTATTTATCCTGCAGCATTCACTGTCAGTGTTTGCTTCTGTAATAATTTCAAATCAATTTAATTTATCTAAAGCTAAAATCAGAGAAAAATACACAACAAGTGTCTGGAACAGGTAGAACTGATATGTAATGCTGAAATCTGAGTTTCATCTGCAATACTTTATTCCTCCACCAGATGGCACTCACATGGGAGCTGATCCACAGAAACCTTTTCTGGACAAACCATTCAATGAAATGATGTGGCTTATTACCCTGTTAGCCTGTCGCTCCCATTTAATGTAGTTTGCTGAGTAATTATTTGATCACAGGAATGGAGGATTACTGATGTTCACTGTTTGGCTCTTCTGGCTACTAGTTCAAGATGTTCAAGGCTCATTATGTCACTAAAATAAGGTTTGGCAGCTAAAACTCTAAATGTTTTAGCTTATAGTTTAAAGAACCAGCCTAGTTTCTCCCCTGGTGTTAAACTGTGGCTGTTGGGGATTATGTGGAGCTTTAGCCACTAAGGAAAGGAGAAATTGATGCCAGAGACGGATAAATCACTCTGAATAATGTTTCCTCCTCACTTCTGAGATGATGGTTACGCTCCTGCCAGATACTGTGACATATATCCCCACAAGCTTACCTTTCTGAACGTCCATGGATGTATCTCTGCTGTTAGTAAATTAAACAAATTGTTTATGAAATTATTATTTTGAATAAGTTTCCTTTTTTTTTGCATGAATTTCAAATTTAGCAGCTGTTGCCACTTTTCTTCATGGCAGCAGCCAATTAATCCTTTAGATGGTGGCAGTCAGTGATTCACTCTATTTAATTTGACATGCAACTAGTGTTGCACCGATACCGGTATATCGGACGGGGCCCCGATACTGCCCTAAAATGGTGGTATCTATGGGCAATAAAAAGTTCTAATTCACTTTGATAGGCAGCAGCTGACAAAGACATGATGGCAATGGTATCAGCCGATACTGCACAGCCAGGTATCGCCAAAAAATGGCATCGGCGCAACACTACATAGCTAAATGCATTGCATTATTGATTCTTTAGTCTCTGGTTCTCATTTCAATTATTAAAACAGCATTTTTTTTACTGTCCTTAAGAATAATTATGTGAATGTCAGAGAAACTAAAATTTTAGAATAATGTTCCTTCATCAGTTTATAAACAAAAGGCAAGAAACAACAAATAATTACCCCATGGACCAAAACACCAATAAAAAGCATCACCCATATTTATCACAACCCAATGTTGGTGAGTATGTGACTGAGAATTTCCAAAGGCAGAAAGCAGTGAAAGTTCTCCCAGTAATTAGAAGAGGCTGGAATGTCTAAAGTGTTAAAGCTCATGTCTCTACAGGTCTTCATGGAGGAAATCTAACAGCTTCAACAAAGGCTGCAGATGAAGTGTTGATGAGGAAAATGGTTCCAAACTCTGGAAGCAGAGTTCTCAGAGCTTTGGGAGGATCTGACAGAAACTAGGACTCCTACAGAAATGACATTTTCTGAAACCAGACACACATCAACACATTTTGGCTCTAATTTACAAACTCAGAGGGAAATCTGTGGCAGGAAGAAAAGTTGCTTCTGGATCCAAATAACTCATCTCCATGGCAACAGCAGCAATGCAGGGATTGATCTGAATGGTCCAAGTTTCCATCAAAGCTAAACAGTGATTTTATAAAAACAGTCAAAGAGACTAAAAAGGTGAATTCTGGGCTAACAGCCCAATGAGTGAAGAGGAGTTTAAAGGTTCTGATGGGTCTCTGGCTGATTGGATCTTTAGAGAAAACACAGATTTTCTACATTCTGAAGGTTTTCTATTCATTTCAATGGAAGATGGAAACTGATCCAAAGTGGAATATTTTGAAAATGATCCAAATCTCTAAACACCAAAAGCTCCAGCAGAGCTGTCCTGAAGGAGCTGAACGTTTAGATGTTTGAATGGTTGAAATAGTCCAAAGGATGAAGGAAGAAGTTAAAGAGCAAAAACATCCAGAAGCAACTAGAACCATGAAGAAGAACCAGGAGGACAATAGAGCTGAATCAGCATCACACCATGAAGACATCTGGACTCACCGAGCCTTTCTGCAGTTCCTCACAGCTGGAACCAGTCTACGTCGTCCTCCCTCTGATGTGTTGTACTTCTCCAGGTCTAACTCATCCAAAACCTCATCGGACATTTGCAGCATGTAGGCCAGAGCTGAGCACTGGATCTCTGAGAGCTCCTTCTCTGATCTGTTCTCTGATTTCAGGAACTGTTGGATCTCCTGATAAACTGAGAGGTCCTTCATCTCCATCAGACAGTGGAAGATGTTGATGCTTCTATCAGGAGAGATTCTATCATCAGTGTTCATCTGCTTCAGATTGTTGATGACTCTCTGGATGGTTCCTGGACTGTTCTCCATCTGACCCAGCAGGCCTCCTAAGAGGCTCTGGTTGGACTCCACAGAGAGGCCATGAAGGAAGCGAGCAAACAGGTCCAGGTGGCCATTTGGACTCCTGAGGGATTTCTCCATGACTTTCTTCATGAAGTCCTCCAGAGATGTTTCTCTGTATTTTTCTCCCAGGAAGTTCTCCACCACCTCTGTGTTCCTGCTGGTGAAGCAGTGGAGCATGTAGACTGCAGCCAGAAACTCCTGGACGCTCAGATGAACAAAGCAGTAGACTGGTTTCTGGAAGATCACGCTCTCTCTTTTGAAGATCTCTGTACAAACTCCTGAGAACACTGAGGCCTCTGTGACATCCAGACCACACTGCTCCAGGTCTTCTTGGTAGAACATGATGTTTCCTTTCTCCAGATGTTCCAAGGCCAGCCTCCCCAGCTTCAGAAGAACTTCCCTGTCAGCCTCCATCAGCTCCTGTGGACTCGTCTCATGTCCTTCATGGTACTTGTTCTTCTTCCTCCTGGTCTGGACCAGCAGGAAGTGTGAGTACATGTCAGTCATGGTCTTGGGCAGCTCTCCTCTCTGCTCTGTGGTCAACAGGTTCTCCAGAACCGTAGCAGTGATCCAGCAGAACACTGGGATCCCACACATGATGAAGAGGCTCCTGGAGGTCTTGATGTGGGAGATGATCCTGCTGGCCTTCTCCTCTTCATCACTGAACCTCCTCCTGAAGTACTCCTCCTTCTGGGCGTCAGTGAAGCCTCGTACTTCTGTTACCCTGGAAACACAGGAAGGAGGGATCTGATTGGCCGCTGCAGGTCGGGAAGTTATCCAGATGAGAGCCGAGGGAAGCAGGTTCCCCTTGATGAGGTTCATCAGCAGAACGTTGACTGATGACTTCTGTGTGACGTCAGAAACAAGCGGACTGTTGTTGAAGTCCAGAGAAAGTCTGCTTTCATCCAGGCCGTCAAAGATGAAGAGAAGCTTCCAGACAGCCAGCTTCTCTGCTGGGAGCTTCTGGAGGGTTGGATGGAAAACATGGAGCAGCGTGAGAAGACTGTGCTGCTGATCTCTGATCAGGTTCAGCTCCCTGAAGGAAAGCAGAACCACCACACTGACATCTTGGTTCTCCAAGCCCTCTGCCCAGTCCAGAGTGAACTTCTGCACTGAGAAGGTTTTTCCAACACCAGCGACGCCGTTGGTCAGAACCACTCTGATGGCTCCATGTTGGTCAGGGAAGGCTTTAAAGATGTCCTGGCACCTGATTGGAGAACCATGGAGGTTCTGGATCTTGGAAGCTCTCTCCAGCTGCTTCACCTCATGTTGGGTATTAACCTCTTCACTCTGTCCCTCTGTGATGTAGAGATCAGTGTAGATCCTGTTGAGGAGGGTTCTACTTCCTGTTTCATCAATTCCTTCAGCCACACGTTCACATCTCCTCCTCAGACTGATCTTATGTTCCTCTAGAACCTCCTGCAGACCAACATCTGCTGAAACACAGAAGAAAAGACGACTGAAGGAAAAAAGCTGATTTAGTTGGAACCAAACCATCTGGAACATCAGGAGGTGTTATCATTAGAAGGTCTCTTCCTTCACTTGATCAGATGCTAAACGATCTGATCCGTCCTCAGAACCAGAACCTTGTTCAATTATCAGACAGCATCTTTGTTCATCTCTGTTTTGTGTTCAGTATCTGTTCACTGTCAGGATCTGATTCCCAAAGCAGAGAAGATCAAGAAATGTTGACAGAAACCAGCAGCAGTTTTCAGCAACATCAACTCTTTAGCATCATTGGACCGGTTCTATTTAACCTTCTGCCACAAACACAGCAGCTCCAGAAGAGGCAGAGAGAAAGAAAAAGGTTTCCTCAGCATTTTCCAACATCAATGAAGGAAAATAGAGGAAATGCTCTAATCTAGCAGAGAAACTATCATGGTCCATGTTCTGTGTTTCTTGGTTTTGCCAGTTCTCCATCTGATTGGTTTCTCCCTCCTTCATTTATTCCAGCTGTCCATAGTTCTGTAATTACCCCTGCATGTCTTTAAGTTCCTGTTTGTTCCCTGTGGCAGTCTTATATCTGTCTTAACCTCATCGTCTGGTGTTCCTGGTTCAGACTGTGTCTATTAATTGCATATACTGTGCGATATTTTCAATGGTTGCACGCAGCTACAGCTCAAACTGTATGACGAAACACTCATGACCACCATCAGGAATAATAAGGTCAGGAGAAAATAAAACATGTTTGAAATTCAGCAGGCTGTGGTAAGATTGCATCAGAGCGTTGGGCCGCACAGAGTGAGAACATACATCATGAGCTGTTAACTTTTTAACCCTGCGGTTTTGTTGTACAGTTTGAGCTGTAGCTGCGAGCAACGATTAAAAATATCACATAGTGTCTGCCCAGTTTAACTGACCTTTCTTCTATGAGGAGGTGTCCTGCGTCTCACCTGGATCCTGTTCCTCACCTGTTCCACACCGAGCTCATTGGAGCAGCTAGTGTTCACATTTAAATGGCATTTCTCACTCAGAGACTGGATTGGATGTTTTTAAAGGATAATTACAGACTGGAAAAGACATGGGACTGATTTGGTCCTTTAGAAGATTGTTAGAATGACTCCATGGTGTAAATAGAAATATCTATCCTGTAATCAGTGATCTATTGTCAGAGGAAACCAGGTTTCTGTCTCTCAGACTTTCCTTCCCTCTTCTTGGAAAAGCAGCAGAGCAGCAGGTTGCTTTCTCCACCTTTTTGTTTTCATGCATCAAAATGACCTCCAGCTTAAAGGAGAAGTTCAGTTTTAATGCATTTAGACCAAAGAGCTGAAAACAGAACCAGTTCAGCAAACCCAATAGGTTGTTGGGTTGAACACAGAAGGAACATTTACAGCAGCTGGAAATACTGAGATGTAGTTGGAATAATTGATCCCAGAAAGACTTTGAAAAGCTTGAATCTCCAAATCCAACTAAAGACGTGGAATTGGTTCAACAGAGACGATAGAAGGAAGCTCTGATTGGAGATGTTCAGTCTTACCTGCTGCACAGCTGCTCTGATTGGCTGTCAGCGGTCCAGCTCCGGTTCTGGATCTTTCTCCACTCTGGGGTTCGCTCCTCTTCCTCCGTCTGTGGAGACATTTCTTCATCACTGAAATAGTTCACTACCAACAGGGTGGGGCTGTCCTACTGAAGCTGAAGATGTTCATGAAGGTCCACCACAGACAGAGGACCAGAATCTGGGTCAGAACCGTCTCTTTGCTGACTGACTAGTTTCTGTCTATTATTGATCCAAACTGGGATTAATGAGGCTCCCAGTTAGAAGGAACTGGTTTCACTGGGAGCCGTTCTGTAGATCTCTAACCTGATTGATTCTTCCAGCTTTGTTCTGAGATCCTTCATTTTATTAACTGGAAGATGAAGCTCATTCTAGATGAGATGAACTGTGGAGGGAGGAGGAGTTCAGCCAGTGAGCTGAGCTGGAGCACAGAGTCAGTCTGGACCACTGAAACCAGTTCAAACTGGGAGCTGCAGATGAGCTTTTAGTGTTTCTCTACCATCACTGCTGAGATGAACTAAAATGATCTATGAAACATTTATTCTGAGTTCCTCAGATAAACTGCTGCATGAATGGAAGCTGAGGGTCCTGCTGAGCTCACAGCACAGAGCAGAGCAGACAGAGAGATGAGAAAGTTCTGTCTTCCAGCAGATCAGCTCTGAGGGGGCGTTGGCCCCTCTGGCCCCTGTGTTTAGCCGGCCTTGAATCTGACAGGTATGAGGGTGGAGAGAGCAGGAAGGACATGCAGCTAATGGAGCCAGAACAGGAACCAAACCAGGACAATCAGATCAGGGACTATAGCTCGGCCACATCTACTCCACCACTGAACCACCCAGAACCCCAATAGAACCTGAACTGGATCAGAGGCAGGGTGACGCTAAGGTTTGTTTGATGCTGGGAGGAAAGAGACGCCACAGAGCTGCAGATGAACAGCTGCTGGGAGAGTTCTGGTTTCTGAGCAACATGATGAAGCTCTGAACGGACCCAACCTGCAGCTCCACAGGTAGGACTGTGTGGACAAAGACACCAAGGAGCCCGCTGCAGTGAGGGCTGCTTCTACAGCCCAGTTCCACCTGCTGGAAGGAACCAGAACCATTCTGCTGATTCATGACACACTGAGTCTCTATCTCTGCTCATTTAGATTCACATCTGAACAACTTCTGGGATTTATCAGGCTGGAAGGAGAGAGAATGACTTTGGACCTGTCAGTAATCTGTTGGATGCTGATGAGAAACCAGCAGAACAAAGTCCAAACCAGTGAGACGCTGAAGATCAACCAGTTCAGATTCTAGAGGTTCTATCTCTGCAGAGTCACATCATCAGTTAGAAACTGGTTCCTTACTCTGAGTCTGAGGGTCCAGGTTCTGCACTGAAGTCTGGAGGGTTCTCTTTGGACCAGTCACTCCTCATAGACGGACAGCTGGATCCTGGAGGTTCTGCTCTCTGTCTGTGGTTCTGACCTCTGAAACACAAACATGTTGTTATTCAGATCACATCAATCAGTGAGAAACTCTGAGATAAAAACCAGAGAAGAAGAAGCTCTGAACACAAACTGCTGCAGAGAAGCAGAAGGTTTAAAGTTCCAGTGTTTATTTAGCTTTAAGCTGAAAGAAAAACTAAAGATGTGCTGTCCTCACAACGCGTGACCATGTGAAGCTAGACAGCCAGCGAACAACATGAACAAAGTTCTCCACACAAGGCTCACTTTTCCTCCATTCTCTGAAGAACCTTTATTCATAAATCTGGTTTTGATTTCTTTCTTTGTTTTTGTATTTTGTATTGTAACATTGAATCACTGACAAATATCTGTATCTGAATATCATCAGAACATTTTACACTTAGCCAGCTTAGCTTTAACACAAACATCTGGGAAACATTTCTTGTACTCTTTACACTAAATACTTTCAACACATATTCAAGTGCTTTTTTTGAGCAAAGCAATTCTAACAAAGACGAATATCCTACAAGGCAGAAACATGAAGAACAAATGTCAACTTTAACATCAACAGTTTCAGAGGTTACTTGATGAAACAGGATTTAGATAAAAATACGTCAAAGATATTTTTCAAAGTGAGAGCACTCACTACCTCATGTAATTAACCTTGAGCTTTGACAAAGGTGAGATGTCTCTCTCTGATTTAATATAATATTTATATATTTTTAGCTTGGATTTCCTTGGACTCATCTTAATCTATGAACTTATTTATTATCTTATTTCTGTTCATCCATGCCATGAAGTTCTTTACTCTTAAACTTATGTGTGAGGGTCCAGGTTCTGCACTGAAGTCTGGAGGTTTTCTTTGGACCAGTCACTCCTCATAGACGGACAGCTGGATCCTTTTCTGCTCTCTGTCTGGGTTCTGACCTCTGAAACACAAACATGTTGTTATTCAGATCACATCAATCAGTGAGAAACTCTGAGATAAAAAATAGAGAAGAAGAAGAACACCAGTGATGGGACTAACGGCGTTGAAAGTAAAATTACTAATCTCTGCTTACTCTGTTTTAGTAACGAGTGAGCTAACTGAATTACTGACTGTAACTGATAACGCCAGGGAGATTGCAGAATTCAGTTACGGCCTCCTACGGTCTGGTCGCACATGAACCTTTTTTCATGATAGGACTTCTGTACTTTGCGTGAAGCTGAAAGACCCCACCCACGTCAAAAAACTCTAAAAATTCAAATGGTTGGTGCAACGTTAACTGATACGTAGTGCGTGCTGATTCAAATGAGCATATTGTCATTTGGAATATGCTTCTTTTGAATAAGAGATAGAGATTACACATCCTCCATCATCCAGAGGTGTTCCTCTGTGGTGATGTAGAGAGAGGGAGGATTGAAGTTTTAAAGGCTGTTTATGTATAGCAGGACAACCGCCTGTCATGTCACAGGATCTTAATGGAGCTGATGGATCAGATTTCTAAGAAGGATTTACAAAGTTATATGCGAGAGATGGAGAGTGAGGATGATCCAGCAGCAAAACAGCCATTACATGGAAATAGCGGTGTTACAGAAAGTTCTGGACTCTGACCCGGTTTCCCCAGCATCTAGTCTGAGAAGGTGGAGAGCAGAGGTTCTGGTCCCTGATATCAGAACCAAAGCTGCTCATCTTGTCTGAGGAGCTGATGTGGCCGTCATTAAAGAACAGAACACCGGACCGGACTCTGAACCAGAACCTTAGAACTAGAGGGACGACCCAAGTCCTGTTGTTCTGCTTTTCCCTGTTAACCTTTGGCCGGGTGATCAGGATATTGGATCAACTGGACCCAGTATATACGCTGGGTCCAGTGTTCCCAGTCCAGAACCTCCTGTGGTCCAGAAGCTTTAGAGAGCATCTCTGAACCTGGTTGCTCCTCAGATTCTTGGTTGGTTCTGTTTTCCTCCATCATTGATTCTCAGGCCTTCATTCAAACTCTACTGATTTACTGACTGACATCCTTCATGTTTATTTAGTCTTTAAACTGAAAGAAAAACTAAAGAACTTTGGATTTAGATGCTGAAGATCAACCAGTTCACATTCTAGAGGTTCTATCTCTGCAGAGTCACATGGATCAGTTAGAAACTGGTTCCTTACTTTATGTCTGAGGGTCCAGGTTCTGCACTGAAGTCTGGAGGTCCATCCTTTGGACCGGTCACTCCTCATAGACGGACAGCTGGATCCTGGAGGTTCTGCTCTCTGTCTGTGGTTCTGACCTCTGAAACACAAACATGTTGTTATTCAGATCACATCAATCAGTGAGAAACTCTGAGATAAAAACCAGAGAAGAAGAAGCTCTGAACACAAACTGCTGCAGAGAAGCAGAAGGTTTAAAGTTCCAGTGTTTATTTAGCTTTAAGCTGAAAGAAAAACTAAAGATGTGCTGTCCTCACAACGCGTGACCATGTGAAGCTAGACAGCCAGCGAACAACATGAACAAAGTTCTCCACACAAGGCTCACTTTTCCTCCATTCTCTGAAGAACCTTTATTCATAAATCTGGTTTGATTTCTTTCTTTGTTTTTGTATTTTGTATTGTAACATTGTATCACTGACAAATATCTGTATCTGAATATCATCAGAACATTTTACACTTAGCCAGCTTAGCTTTAACACAAACATCTGGGAAACATTTCTTGTACTCTTTACACTAAATACTTTCAACACATATTCAAGTGCTTTTTTTGAGCAAAGCAATTCTAACAAAGACGAATATCCTACAAGGCAGAAACATGAAGAACAAATGTCAACTTTAACATGAACAGTTTCAGAGGTTACTTGATGAAACAGGATTTTCCAGATAAAAATACATCAAAGATATTTTTCAAAGTGAGAGCACTCACTACTCTTTACACTAAATACTTTTAACACATACTTTAAGTTAACACTAGGACTCCCAGGATTCTGATCCTACTAGAACTCCCACTCGCCGTCAATTTGATGGGTGACATTTTTCCTAATGAAACACATGATGTAGTGATGATGTCATCAACTGAAATTGTTCTATTGTGCGATATAAACCCATTGTGGATATGTAAACCTTAAAACAGGTCTAATATATATTTTTAAAAGGCTGTATTGTATGCTATTATTATTTGTGTTCTAAATTTGTATTAAAAATAAATCCGTAGAGTAAGACTGTTTTACTACACAGGTTCAAAGTTTGAAATTACAATTTTATTTACATAAATTGATTGATTCCCCCCAAACATTTCCCACAGACCACCTTTTAACATTTATGACAAACGTAATATGAGCATTTTTTGTGCAGCGCTGAAGCTCCTGCTGCTGTTTTCTGTGCCTCGCCAAAGCTGCTCTTCAGTGGCGGAGGGGCTGGAAACCTGCGGTTTGCCCGCAACTGTTTTACCAGTTCAAGGATAAAATCTCTGTGTGAAAAAGTGACATTCAAACAGCTTCTGAACAAAACAAATACGTTTATAGCTGATGTTTCCAGGAGATCATAAATTACAGCCACAGGCCTCCTTCGCGTCTGATCCGACACATCCACACCGACCTGTGTGTGATTATAGTAGACTACGGCTCTGGTTTGTCTTTTGGGCCGCTGAGTGGACCGGCTGAGGTGTTGGCAGTGCTTGAACTAAAGTTTTACTATTGTCTGATGGGTCACTGATACGTCTGCGTTTTCCTGGGGATGGGTGATCATCCTCGGACTCGCTGTCAGAATCTGAGCCGCTTCCTACCCAGTCCTCCTCATCGGTCTCTCCCCCTCCGCCTGAATCACTATCATCAATATTTTGAAGCATTTCTAAAGCTGTTTCGCTGTTAGATCTCTTCTGAAAGCCAATTTTTCTGTGTTAGCCAAAGAGTTCTAGGTAGAATGTTGGTTGCTAGGCAACGGTACCAAACGTCAATCAACCGCGGGAAGAATTTACAATGCAACTAATAGAGCCGTCAAAATGACGGCTGTGGGAGATCGAGGTAGAATTAACCATATTTATTTTTTACGTTTTTATTTTATTAAAAAAACTACGTGAAAATGAAGGAAATATAGAAACAGGAAAAGTCAGTTAACATGAGCAACATAAGTTTAATTTTAAATATAGTTCTTTCCCTTTAAAATCTCAGAACCGTCAAAATGGCGGCCGTAGGAGTTCTAGTGTTAAGTGCTTTTTTTGAGCAAAGCAATTCTAACAAAGACGAATATCCTACAAGGCAGAAACATGAAGAACAAATGTCAACTTTAACATCAACAGTTTCAGAGGTTACTTGATGAAACAGGATTTTCCAGATAAAAATACGTCAAAGATATTTTTCAAAGTGAGAGCACTCACTACCTCATGTAATTAACTTAGAGCTTTGACAAAGGTGAGATGTCTCTCTCTGATTTAATATAATATTTATATATTTTTAGGATGGATTTCCCTGGACTCATCTTAATCTATGAACTTATTTATCTTATTTCTGTAACTCATCCATGCCATGAAGTTCTTGCTGTCTTTTAACAAAAGGCAGGACAAAGAGGAACTTTGGATTTAGATGCTGAAGATCAACCAGTTCACATTCTAGAGGTTCTATCTCTGCAGAGTCACATGGATCAGTTAGAAACTGGTTCCTTACTTTATGTCTGAGGGTCCAGGTTCTGCACTGAAGTCTGGAGGTCCATCTTTGGACCAGTCACTCCTCATAGACGGACAGCTGGATCCTGGAGGTTCTGCTCTGTCCTCCTTTAGATCCCAATCTTCCATCTTCTGGACTTCAGTCAGTCTGAGAGAGAAACCAGAACCAGTCAGTTCCCAGTGGTTCAGGTCCAGTTAGTGTCCTGTAAAGCAGAAAGCTGATTCCCATCATGTGTGTAGAGGACCAGAGGAACCTGATTCCAGCAGGAACCATCTGGGTCTGAATGGCAAAAACATTTTTTATTCCAGTTATGCTAAATGCTAATGGAAACTCAAAACAAATCTGTCAGAATATTAATAAACTTCTGGTCAGACTAAAAAGGAAAGAATTGAACATTGACATTAATCAGTTTGTTAAAGACTCTGCTGTATCAGCAGAACAGCTGAACTCATTCTTCTTAGGCTCAGTGATAGAAACAGCTGCAGGCTTTACTACATCTGAGGAATTCAATGATCCAACAACTAATAATCAAAGTTTGGTTTGGAAACAAACAAGCACACAGTTCTGGCTCCAGAGCAAAGTGGAATTAATGTTGAATGGAGACAGTGGGAGAGAGTCCAAGAAGAAACGTCCACTGGGAACCACTTCACCATGAAACTAAACGTCCACAGTGGACCTCTCTCTGACCTCTCTGTTTGCTGCCTGTTTGCTCCTGTCAGCCACCGTAGCATCAAGGCAGGGACTGAAGGAAAGTACTGAGTGCTGGGAAAAAGTCAACTAGAAGCTCCTGGAATGGAAGCTGACT
Source organism: Cyprinodon brontotheroides (assembly GCA_018398635.1). Classification (NCBI taxonomy): domain Eukaryota; kingdom Metazoa; phylum Chordata; class Actinopteri; order Cyprinodontiformes; family Cyprinodontidae; genus Cyprinodon; species Cyprinodon brontotheroides. The sequence goes on along the minus strand of JAGKQL010002948.1, from coordinate 9,480 downwards.
AAAATAAGTGGAGCAATATTATTGAAGCAAACTCTAAGTCCAACAGATGGAGACACAATCAGGAGGATTTATCAGAGAGGAGAACTTTGTTCAGGACAGATGCTCTCACATCTGTCTGCTGCCATTGTTGATCAAGCTCTGCACTGGAGGCAGCATGATGCTGCAGCTTCCCTCTCATCAGAGACGTTCCTGGAGCTGGAGGACGTCCTGAAGCTTCTTTTCTGCAGCTGAACTTCTCAGCCTAAAGTTCAGTCTGACTTAGTTTCCATCTATCAGAGGTTTATAATGTTTAAACATGTTTCTGTTAAAGTCTCTTTAGATCAGGGCCTGATGTGCTGCTGTTTGAGCTCTTTTAGCCTACTTCGTGTTGCCATGAAGGTTTTATTGTAGTAAGTTCCTGTTCCAGAGCAGCTCATCAGGTCCTGCTGTAAGGTAGACCTATACACTGGCCGGCTGATATTTTGGGGCTGATATTATTGTGTTTTTTTCTTGTATCAACAGAAACTTTCCTGCATTCACTGATTCATCAGTGCATTCAGCAGCCAAGCCTTAAAAACATGCAAAGAGCTGCTTTGCTGCTCCCTCCATTTACTTTCCAATTTCTAATGTTTGATTTGTTATTAAAAGTTTTCCCTCTATACAAATTGAGACTTGTGTAAAGTGTTATTAATGTCATTTTTATTATGTAAATAAGGAAAGAAAAAGCTGTATTGACTTAAAGACAGAAGATATAACAGTTAGACTGATGTTAATTAATCAATAATCAGTATCGGTATTGGCCTTAAAAATCAACAGTAATCTCTGAATAACAATAAATACATAAACTGTGATTGATTCAAGTTAACTGATGATCAACAATGATATCATTATATTTCCACACAGGGCCAGGTTGGTAAGGAGAGCTTCTCCCCTTAATAACTCAGATAAATTATTTTCAAAATGATATTTTCTGTTGCTTTTTTAGGATCTTTGCCTGATATGAGATGATCTGAAACATTTCAGTCACTGTTTTATTTTCTTTATAGTAAGAGCAAAGGCTGTCAGCAGGAACAGAACAACTAAATGGACTCAGACCTGAAAACCAGAACAAACAGATCTGTTCCTTTTTCTAAAACTCTTCTTCGATAACAAGAAGTTCCCAGTTTGAGCAAAAGTTAGAACACAAAGCTAAACTATAGAGAACCTAAAGTTAAATGTTATTTGGAAGATTTCAACTTTAAGCTGAAATTAATGAATATAGAAAAAAAAACTTAAAACTGAAAGAAATATTGATCCTGTTATGGTCAGAAATCCAGACAAGCAGAATAAGATATTTTTAGGTCTTAATGTTAAACTACATCATGAAATTAATGTAAAAACTCACCTCAAAAAGATTGATTAGTTAATGCAAATAAAACTAGAACAACAACAACTATGAAAACTACTACTATTGGTACTGGCTTATCATACTACTACTACTTCTACTAATATTTAGAAAAAATACTTCCACTTCTATCTAATATATTTTTCATTGTTGTTGTATTATTATTATGAACAAATAAAGTCCTAATAAAACATAATTCAGGATCAAATAGACTGTTTATTTCCTCTGTCAACTAATGCATCAGTTCCACTCATATCAATCAGTGTATCCCTGTAGTCTTAAAAGATGACCGTTGTGAATTTAATTACCGACACATAGTGACATTTATCTATTTAAAAAGTCCAAAATTTCTTAACAGCATTAACTGATATAAAACCATATTAAACTATAGCCCATATATTATATATGGGCTATAGTTTATAACTTATTTCCAACCTCTAAATGGTCTTTTTCTCTCTCTTTCATCAGAGGTGAATGCATGGGGCGTTAATAAGACATTCAATAAATGTTAATCAGCAGCTGGAGAATAAAGAAAATCTCCAGTCTAGATTCTGGAAATAGAGATTCTATCTGATGAGAGGAAACTTAGATGTTTGATCACAGAGTTTACATTTCAGCAACATCCCAACCTTCAAGGGAAGCTGGAGTTTCTCCTGTTTTAACCATTTTTCTGATGTTCAAGCCAGATTCATGATGTTGTCTAAATGACAGAGAGCTGATAATCACTGAGCTCAGATTACAGCTGCTCTCTTTTCTCTCCCCGCTTTAGAGCAAATGTGCAACAGCTCGCAATCATTGCGCAATTTGCGCTACAGCTCGCAGAATGTTTCCTCTAATGGAAGATGAGGCTCTGCGCACATCGCATGTTGAACATTTAGGGAGGGGCGGCCCTGACAGAAACCACCACAGCAACCTTGGTCTGAACAGAGAGCAGAGGATCTTTGTTCCTCTACAGAACCAGAACCAATCAGCAGAAACACATTTATTGCTGCTGATACCAACCAGAGCAGCAGACCATAGCAGAGATAAAGGAACCCTCTCTGGGAACAGAGAACCAATCAGAGTTCATGTCTCTTTCTCCTCACAGAGAGAAAAACTCACTAAGTAACAATAAAGTCAGAATCTAATGTGATTTTTCTGACAGAAAGCTGTTTTAATCCTCCTCTTCAGACCAGAAAGCTGCTCCCTGTTCTTTACCTGCTTCAGGTAAACATGAGAACCAGGAAGGACTCAGCCCCTCCCACCCTCATTTACAGGAAGTCAGGTGAGTTTTTCTCTGACTGGGACTGAACATGATGCGTTTAAGGACATTCAGTAATATTCAGGCTCATTATTTAATGGACATATTTATCTTCAAGGAGACATAATGATGGCCTTTGTTCATAAGCTGATATTTTTTGGAGTGTTGATTAAAACTATTTCATTTATATTATAGATTTATTAAACACCTTGGAAACACAGCTGCATTAAATTCATTTATATTACTACGCAGATTATCTATTTTTTTATCTCTAAGTAAAACTATGCTCTATTGTTCTACTATAAATCTGAATATTTCAGGTTAACTTGAAGTTGTATATTAAAAAACAAAACAAAAGCAAATATTTAAAATAATAATCTAATAAATAGCAGCAGTAGTAAATCATTTATTGCCAAAATCTTTCCCATTTTCCACAAACCTTATTAAAAGAAAAGCATCAAATGTCCCCTGATCTCAACAAACACAGGATCTGGTTCCTTCTTCCTTCTAAATCAGTTCAGCAACATTTATAGAAAGGTTAGCTCCAAATCTGCCTTTGATTAAAGGTCCATGGATGTTTGTGGTCCTATTTAATGTGGAATTAAAGGGGCTATATTAGTGAAAACGGCCACACACTACAAGAATTAATTGGTTTCTAAAACAATCCTTCAATTGTAGCTTCTAAATGAACTTATTGACCAATCTATGTAAAACTGACCATAATTATAAGGACTGTTTTTATATTCTCTTACTAACGTTTTGCAGATTCCTCACTGTGATCTTGGCCTTGACCATGATCTGTTCTATCCAATCACAAGCGAGCTCGTTGTAACTTTACAGTCAATCATATGATAAAAATAAGCATGTCTGTGTTTAGAGAGTGATCTGATGTCTCTAAAGGTTAAAGCTCCAAACATCCCTTTAGAGTTAATAGTTTGATAATAGAGAGACACGGATTTGATTCTGTTATTGAAGCACAATTTCAGTTATAAATTATAATTAATCAGATTTGCTAGTTGTTAAACAAACCCAAGTCCAAAGCAGGTTTGAACATCTAAACATTGCTGGTAAATTAATTTAATGATTGTTAATTACTGATCTAAACTTTTAATTGAATTGTTTTTAGCTCAATAATCAAAATTCCCTTGTGTATTTTAGATATCTATTAATTGTGAATCATTCTGTTTACATAACTGATTATTATGGTTTTCATTTTAATTTTAAATTTTAATAAATCAAATAATCTAAATTAAACAGCAGAACACAAACCTAACATTAAAGATTTAACCAAAAACTGAAACAAACGCTTCAACGTTCTCTAATTAGGACTAATGTGGGAGACTGAATTATTTCTCCATCAGAAATGTCCAGAAAATGAAATCTTTGATCCTAAACTGCTGAAGCTCTTCCTAGTGTGGAACATGGGTCCAAGAGGCGTTCTGTGGTTCTGATGGGTTCTAGATGTTTACTGGGTTACAGACTGTAGGACTAAATCAAAGCAGTGGGCGGGGCTAATCATCTGAAATATTCTGGTTCTGTTCTGACTCCTTCCCTCTGGTGTCCACCGGGCTGACGGTACCGGCCCAGACTGGACTGTAGGAGCCTGCATGCTGAGGCTAACTGGGAGCACTGGGCTCATAGGGGACCAGTTGCTGCAGCCATCCAGAACCCAAGGAAAGCAGGAAACAGCAGGAAGCTCCTGGTATTTCAGAGACCAGCTTAGAACAAAGATTGATTTTTCTGCTTCAGCTTTTATTCAGCAGCTAAATCAGAATCTGCAGACTTCAGAGTTTGATTCTGGAAACCAGTTCTCCCAGTTCAGCTCAATGGTTCATCTAAAAACAGGCTCTGAGTGTCTGATGACAGCTTATCCAACAACATGAGGAGGAAGCAGCAGAGCAGGAAAAGAACTGGTACCAGTTCAACAGAACCACTGAAGAACTTCAGCTTTAAAATAGTTGTTAAAAATCTTCTCTCCTCTTTCCTCAAATTCAGTTTTTGTCTGAAGAAAAGAGTTCTGGTTCTGGTTCCCTCCACAGTCCACAGAGAGAAAACCCACTGAGTGACAGAACCTGTTCCTCCTGATCAGGTTCTGCCTCCCCTGAGGCTCCGCCCCCTGTCAAGGTGTGCTCACCTGTTAAAACATGTTTCCTTTCATTCCTTCTTCTCTTTGGATCAACAATAAACTGAGCTGTAAAACACTGAGGTCTTTAAACTTCTGGCTTTTTAAGATGTTTTCTCAGTTTTTAGCTCATTTCCAGTCAACATCTTATTGCAGAAGTAGTTTGGTTCTCTGAAACCAGTTTAGCAGATTTGAGACGGACAGAGAGCTTTAGATGGACTTTAATCTCTCTTTCTTCTTTCATTCTGATCCGTTTCTATATGGATCATTTTCTCCCTGAAATCATCTTGAACTGTTCAGGAAATGTTCTCACAGTGAGCTTCACTTTCTCTCAGCTTGGAAGCAAAGAAAAGGTTGATTTCATGTCTGGGAATTTTTCCCAGCAGGGCCGTGCAGAGACCATTGAAGGGGCAGGGGCCCAGAATAAAAAAGGGCCCCAAAACCACAGTCTAGTGCAGAGGATTAGCTAGACTTACCCACAGCTTTAACCATTGTACTATGATATATTAGAAAATATTAAGCAGGGTGAAATACAACTGGATCAAAGGAGAAACTAGAACATAAAATAAAATGCCATATGTGGAGGAAATATTTCCTTGTATCAGAATTTCAACGTCTTTCATTACAGGGAATCATTGATATGAATAAAAATAAACTTACAGTTTGCTCAAACTTCCCAAAGTGTTGAAGAGACTTGAAAGGTGAACCTGAGGCTGAGCTGCTTTCTGGAATGAGTCAGAGCTTCACCTGTGATGGAGGCGGAGCCTGAAGAGAGACAGGTAGGAGGGACAGCAGCAGGTTATCCGAAATGTTTAACATTCTTCAGTTTGTATCAGCGGTTTGATCCTCCTGTCTTGAGTTCATGTCTTCTGTTGCTCAGAAACTAAGAAGTAAAATCAGAAAACCTTGTTTGCAGGATCTGATCCTACAGGCTGGTTGCTGTGAGACGTGTCTGACTTTGTCTTTACATGGTGTTTAATCATCCCTTTAAGGAACAATAATGGATGTTGGATGCAGTTTAATCTTGTTTTGCTGTCATGTTCAAGCTTCATAAAAAAAAAAAACAGGTAGATTCAGATGCAGCCTGTAAATCCCAGTAAACCCAGTAGTTTGTCTGAACATCATGCTGGTCAGTGTGATGCTTGTTCAAAGACTGATCAGTTTTACAGGTAAATTTATTGCTGCTGGGATGTTAATGTATTTAAGTTAAATGTCTTGTTATTGGTGTTTCCCAGTGGTAGAACAGTATGGAGGACCAACTCTGCCATATTTAAAAATAAATACAGAAATAAATAATGCTAAATAAATAAATAAGCATACAATTAATTGCCACCAAAAATACAATAAACAAATAAATGTAAGTAGAAATTAAATTATACAGTGAGACATAAATGTATATAACTCTTTTAATTAGCTTCTTTATTTATTTGCCTTTGTAATATTTACCTTTTTTGTCCCTTTATAATCTTCAACTTTATTTTTTAATTACTTATATTTTTAAGTATTTATTGAGTTCCTGGAGCATCACATTTGTGGGGTCAATTAAACGCTCAAAATGGACAGAAAAAGAGAACTTTCATCTGAAACCCGACAGTCTATTCTTGTTCTTGAGAAATGAAGGCTATTCCATGCGAGAAATTGCAAAGAAATTGAAGATTTCCTACAACAGTGTGTACTACACACTGTTGTAGGAAATACTTGTAACCATGTGTAGTACACACTATTTCCTGATGTACTCAGATTTTTGTCATAGTTTAATATGCCTATATTATATATATGTGTATATATATATATATATATCCAGTTGTATATCTCCCTATAAATAAACTCATGTGTCATAATAATCCACCAAAGGTCATTTTTTAGCCATGAAAAGTAAGAATCAAGGGATGAAAATGCATAGTCCTTCATGATGACGCTGGTCCACCATTTTAGATCATCTATGTAGCGTGGACTTGTTTACCAATCAGTCTGCTACCAACATCAATCATCACTTCCATCCTAACTATCAGATTACTTTAGAAAAACACCTCTTCATGAAATAAAACGCCGCCCCACACGTGTCCCCATAAAGAGTAAAGAAGGCATTTTTTGGTCATTTAGTTTCACGTTGTCTTGACATCACCCTAAGGTGCGCACCCCCCTTTGAAAAAATCCTGGATCCGCCCCTGTTGTCCGCCTGATTATTTTTTCCATCTGACTTGTTTAGAAGGAATTGCTGATTTTCCTCCTTTTATTCAGTCAGACTGAAAGTGTCCCTTTGAGAAGATGCATAGAGTTGATGCTCCTCAGCAAACAGACAGACCATCATCTCCAGACCTAAACAGAGGAACATTTCCAGTTTCCATCCACCTGAGGCTGTTTCCATCATTTCTAGGTGTGTTACTGTGTGAATGAGGATCAATGGGATTCAGCTCCATCGTTCAGGTTTAAACCATTAAAGCTCTGAAACAAACATCAACAGCAGCTGAGGTTCAGGGTAGAATCTGGACGGTTCCAGGAGGTTCTTCATCAAACAGGAAGCTCCAGGTTTTAGAACTAGAACCACCAGAACTACCAGAACATCCTGACCCAACCTGTGGCCTGCCTCCTCTGAGCCCAGACTGCCCCCTGCTGGTGTTCTGATGGATGAGGAAGATGAAGAAGATGTTCTGATGAAAAATGATTTATTGATAAACAGCAAACCTTTAGATGTGATCAGGATATCTATCCTGGTTCTGATCCAGTTACTGATGGGAGGAGATTCTGTCTCAGTCAGCATTTAATGATCCTCAGGATGTTGTCCAAACTGTTCCTCACCTGTCCAGGTATCTTGGCTCCGCCCACTCACTGCTGTCTGCATGTCGTTCTGGTTCTTTCTGATGAGACCCGTTGGACCCTCTTCTAGATATCTCTGCTGATTCAATTTGGTTTTTTATTAATTTCAGTATTAAAGTACTTTGAACCACACAAACTGTACTATTTATTAATAACTTAAAACTGAATAATTCATTTTTTTGAATTATAATCATAAACTGATTTCAGAAGAACACAGAAAAGGGGACATGGCAGTTAAACAAAATTTAAATAAAAAATTTAATTATTTTTAAATCTAATCATTTTATGTAAATATGTTTTATGGCAGACGTGGTCAAACATGCAATGTACTTGATTATTTGTATTTAGATAAAGAGCCAAACCTTTATCTCCAAATGTAGCCAAAAAACACACGAGGCTCAGTGAATCTCCCTAATAAATATATCTATAGATATCTATGTATATCTATCTATATCTATATATGAGAGAGATATTTTTTTATAATATAAAATAATTTTATTCAGTCTCGTCTTCTATCCTCTTCTCTCCCCTTCCCTTCATTCCATCTAACCTCTATTCAGTTTCCACCTTTCTGCTTTTCCCACCTTCTCTTTTCTTCTATCATCTTCCTTTCCTTCCTAACCTCTTCTCTTTTGTCCCTATCCCTGTTCCTTCTATCTATCTCGGTCGGATTAATGTAACTTGGCCGTTTACTAACACCTCTTCTCATTTTGATCAGATACAGATCGGATTCAGGACATAGCCAAGTGGCCTGGGTTGCATTTGAAAAAAAAAATCTGGTCGTTATTGTTCAGACTGTCATGAAAAGATCAGATACAGGGGCGTCGCATATGGGCAACACAACAACAAATGAATTAAAAATCATACTTGGGTCCCTTCAGGCTGCATTGTGAACACAGCCATAGTTAGATCCTTCATTCCTCTAGTTGCTTGGTTGTAGCGGCTCTGGACTCACACAGTTATAGCAGCTGAAACACTTGTTTTATCAGGTGCCGAACCAACTGGGCCAGAATACGTACCTACATTATTTCCTGATCTAAGTTCTCCAACAAGCAAAGGAGGATTTATCCAATGGCCAGATTTGAACTCAGGCTCTAAAAAGCAAAAACCATTAATGCTGATGGAGGAGCAACAGGAAAGACTGGAGAAGACAGAAGGTGAATGCCATTAAACTATTTATTTTAGAGCTTTAGTTCGTATGAAAACATCAGAGAAAACATGGAAGAAGATTGTAATTAATATGAAACCATAAAAAGAAGCAAATTGTTTCAATCCATGAGGTTTTTATTGCTGCTAATTCATCAGTTTAGAAGTGATTACAATAATTAAAAACATCCACAGCAGAATATAAAACATAAAATCAGTTGTATAAAATAGAAAATCTACAGAATCAAGAACAAAACTATTAGAATTAGTTCAAAGGAAAATTATACTTTCAAAAATCTCTAAAAAGCAGAAACTTTAAACTTCTAGAGGAGAGTCAGATTTCTTTAATACATTTTTAAAACAAAGGCTTTTTACCGAGTTAAAGCAGGTTCAAACTGATCAGTAAAATAACAGCAACATCATCAATCTAGTTTATCTTTTTAAACAAACATGTTTCATCATTTTAGGACTTCAATTTCCCTGAACTACAGACTCCAGCCTCTAAACTGAGTTCTTTGATGTCCCGTAGTTTAACCCCATAATCCAGAGCCTTTAAAGGCGGCTGGAGCTACTTTACAACATTAATTAGCTTGTAGCTGACTAACTCTGAGACTGACACACACTTCTATATGTCCCAAATCTTCATCTGAGACTCCTCTATAGATGATCTACTTCATTCTAATATCTATTGACCATAGCTCTAACACTGAGCCAAATAAAGTTGGAGTTTTGGTGGGCCTGGTTTCAACAACACACGTAGCAGGGCTGATTGATGCATTGCTAATGAAAGCC
>JAGKQL010002946.1:0-27255 GCA_018398635.1 Cyprinodon brontotheroides | reverse complement strand
ATGGATGGATGGATGGATGGATGGATGGATGGATGGATGGATGGATGTCCCATTCTTCTGGGGTCTGTTTCACGGCCAGGTTTAACAAATTCAGATTCAAATTGATCTAGTCTAAAGTCCAGGAAGTCTGAGGGGTTCGTTTTTGGCAAATAGTAGCTTTCAGTTAGTTTAATCAATTTTTAACTTCTGGTCCTCTCTGAGTTAAACGGTAGGCAGGTGCTTATCAAAAGCCATTATCAGCGAGCACCGACCAACGAGTCACCACAGATGCAGTAAAGCAACAGGAAGTTTACTCACCTACTGGAACTAGAGATTTTAATGCAGAAATGAAAATAAAATAAAAAGGAGAATATGTTTAAAAGATTAGAGAAACAGCACTACAGCACAAAGGAGAGGGGTTGTGGTAAGTGGAAGATTGTTGCTGAATTAATGCTGTGTAGTTATATGAAGTAGACTATGGCAGGCTGTTTAAATTTATTAAAAGCCCTCCTCTGTTGTTACATTTGTAGATAAATTAAAATAAGATTCTTACTGATTAAAATCACACACCTAGACTGAACAGCAATAATATATTTTCTAAATTACATTTTTGTGGCAGAAACTGAATTTTAGAAAGTAAAAAAAGTAAAATTATACTAGAGAGAATTAAGTTTTATATATCTAGAAATGTTTACACATTTTAAGTGGCCATTCTGACATTTATCAGCTTGACTGAAAATGTATTTATGATATCTGAAAAACATAATACATATGCTGACCAGTAATATTAGCAATATGGAGATCTGAAATAAATTTTTAGACATCCAGAATGTTTATTCCAGATGTGGAGAATGTCATAAAACTAGTACATATCAAAACGGCTTGCCAAAGTTGTTGCTACCGTGAAAATATTACAAGATTATTTCTTGAATGGTAGCAGATCAATGTATCTATTTAGGTGAAATCTTCAGGGAGGAGGATGAGGATGAAGAATAAAAACATTGTTCAATATATAGAACCTTGATCATCTCATGCAAACCCTGAAGGTCCTCACATGTTCAAGTTATTATCCCAATAGATGCCTGCTATAAGCAGCTATCAGTCCCATAGAATGGCTTCAGATCAGAATATAGGCTCATTAGGTTGTTATCGGGTGAATAATAACTTAACCCAAAGCAATTCCTTCCTTTGAAATTGAATCTATTTTTGTGTAATCTTGAGAATAGTTTCCAGTAGTTCTTCAGTGTAAATTGTATATATAAATAAAATAAAAATAAAATGATTGCTAAACTCGCCAGAGATTAAATTAAACCTAAAAACAAGTAATTCTATGCCCTGCTCAACTGAGTTGTAGAATCTTCCCGTATAAATATTTATTTCTAGAAACTGCCCATCATCTCTTTAATATGATCCGCCAACTGACATGCAATGTTTGCTCTTTAAAACCCAACATGTGTAAATCGGACCTAGTAAATGATATAAAATATTTTTATGCAAAAAAACTATGACAAACATCCGACTCAAATCAGGTAATAAAACAACGTGATTGGCTGTAAGGAGAGCAGAGACAGGACACTGAGTTTACTTGAAGAAAACCCGCCTCCCCGACCAGGTTAGCTCTGGGGAGAAATGTTACTACGGTGAATGAAGCAGAGGTTAAAAAAAAAAAAAACTGTGGCAGGAGCCTATTGTTGCATTAGTGATGGGGAGGAAGATCCTACAAAGTCAACTATCATTGCAGACCTCTACCAGTTTTGGCTTTATGGCAGAAAAAAGAATCTTACCGAGCAAGATATATGAGAGAGTCCATATTGAGTTTTCTAATATGATGATGACACAGTCATACAAGGTGGGAGGTGTTTATCAGCTGCTGGGTAAGAAACAACTGGTTGTAATTGTAGGAAAAGATGAATGCTGCCAAGTAGAAAAATATCCTGAAGATGACCCTTTGTAGAGTGCCCAGGGCTCAGACTGGGCCGAAGGTTCACCTTCCAACAAGACAAATGACCCATAGTACACTTGGGTAACAAAAGAGTGGCTTTGCAACAACTCAGTGGACTATTCCTGATTGGACCCAGCCAGAGCCCCCTGATCAAACCCAATCGAGCATCTCTGGAAACACCTGAAAACAGTTTCCACAATGCTCACCATCCAACCTGACAGAAGTGAAGAGGATCTGCAAGGAAGAATAGTAGAAGATCCCCAAATCCAGGTGGGAAAACTTGTTGCATCATTTACTAAGACTCAGGGCAGTACTACTCAAACCCTAAGCAAAAAGGTCTGAATAATTGTATTCCAGTTTTGCTTTTTTTTTCTGTAAGGATAGGGTGCTGAATGCACAACAACTAGAAATAAAAAAAGTTTTGTTTTTCTCGGAAATGGCTGCAATTTTAAAGGGGTCTGATACTTTCCACCACCAAAAGGTATGACTTTGGTCCAGCTCCAAATATTGTTTTTTCTCATGTGCTTATATTAAGTGGCCCTATTAACATTTTGCCCCCAAATTAATGCTTCATAAATCTCAGACCCATTTAAAGGAGTACTTACCCCATATATCATCTCTTTATGCTGGTAAACTGTAACAGTATGGTGCTGTCTATATTATTCCATGTCCAAGATATTATTTTGACAATTTCCTGCACATTTTCTGCAATCCTTTTTTTCTGAAATCCGTAGAAACTCTGTTTAGCACCTTCCCTTCAAAGGGGTTCCTGATTCTGATTACCTCACCAAGGAAAAATGGAGGTCAGCAGCTCTACCTTGGGCAGAGGTGGACAGCAGTGGTTTGCTTAAGGACCAACAATGAATAAAATAAAGGGATTTTTATATGATGCAAAATCTAAATAAATCACTTTCTTCTGCTTATAACATTAAGTATATTTAAACAAGATCAAATACTTTAAAGCTATTGGGAAAAAAACACATTTATTTTTAAAGAAAATTTACAGATTGTACACAACATAGTACAGAAAGTAGTGTGTCTTGTCTTTCTATAATGATATGGCATTAATTTTGTGTACATGGGTAATACTGTAAGTCATAAATGTAATCAGTTTCTGTTTATCAAGAACGTTTGGTTCGGGTTTTTATTGATGTTCTAATAAAAAAAAAACATATGTGGAAGGAGCAGCCATGTAGAATCTCTGAGGAAGTCAAACTGGTACAACTGAAGGCTGCTGGCATCTTTCACAGAACCTTCCTGTCTTCCCTCCATTTCCTGTGTCTCTGATGAAGACGGTGGGAAGAAATCCTCCACCTCATATGGCCGCTCCACTGCGAAATGATCACCTCTGTGATTACTTTGCTCACCATGTTTGTGTCACTGCAAGTGCCAGTGAACTGCCATCAAACACTTGGCCTGGGAGCACCATTCAGGGGGAGAATTTCTAAATATTATATGTAGGTGGGTAAGGATTTGGAGCAAAAAGAGTTGTACTTAACAGAATTCCCATTCAGTGTGGAACAATACAGTTAAAAATTTGTCCAGTACATGTATTTTATATTTGAACAAAAGATGATAAATTAATCCAGAATCATTTAAAGAATGTTAAATAGTACCTATATTTGGCATTTCGTTTGGATCTGATAAAGTCAATAAACCCTAGCCTGGAAACATCAAATGCTTCTATAGAGCTTTAAAGTGTGCACAACACAGAGGTGTGCTAAATATGCAGTGTCCTGACCTGTAAAGAATGAACAGAAAACTGTCTTTGGGTGTAAGATTCAGGAATTGCAGTGCTGCCCTTTGAAAGACATCCTGGACAGTGAGCCACATGAACATTTCCGCAGTAGTTTGTGCAAAAAGTACACATTTTGTTATACTATAGACACTGCATAACACCTCTAAGAAACAACCCTGCACCATTAAGATAGGGGGCTTAACCCTGGTCCTTAAGACCTTGCATGTTCATCTGCTCAACAGGGCTGTGGAGACCTGTTAGCCCCCCATTTACTTAAAGTCGAGAGTGTTTAGTCAGAGAAGAGCCCAAACAAACAGGACACTGGGTCCCCATTTACTTAAAGTCGAGAGTGTTTATAGAGTGAGGAATGCATCCTGGCTTCATCAACTCCAGAAAAGCCAAGCCAGGCTCCACAGTTGCAACTACCTCAAACCAGGCATAACTAATGAAGCTAAATGCAGGTCCACAGCTTTCTTCAAGAGACCATGAGGTCGATCACAGATTCATTGATTCAGCAAAAAGAGCTGAACAAATAAAAGTCTAAACAGCCTAAAATACACATTAAATAACCATTGTTCTTGACTGAAAACTTGATAATTTAAGGAGGAGCTTGTCATTTTTCTCAAATGAACAACTATTAACCTAAAACTAAACAGTGGAAGCCAATATTTTAATATACAATTTATAGATTTTTATTTCATTTTTTTTCTTATCAATTTGTTCTCGCCAGAGTTGGCATGACTGCCATTACGCACAGAGATGAGATCCCTAGTCCCCTTTTGATACCATATGCTGGTATGGTTGTCCCTGGGTTCCTCCTAATGCAGGACAATGCAAGGCCTCTTGTGGCTGGAGGGTGTTAACAGATCCTGCAAGATGAAGGCATTGAAGCTATAGACTGGCCCACTCGTACCCCAGACCTGAATCTCATTGAGCACATCGGGGACATCATGTCTCAATCCATCCACCAACCTGTTAAAACACAGAATATCCAGAAGTTGGCAGATACTTTACTTCAGATCTGGGAAGAGATCCTTCAGGATACCATCTGCCACCTCATCAGGAGCATGACAAGGCATTGTAGGAAGATCACACAGGCATGTGGAGGCCACACACAATACTGAGCCTAATTCTGACCTGTTTTAAGGGCATTAGATTAAAGTTGTGTCAGCATGCAGTGTGTTTTTCCACTTGAATTTTTTGGGGGCCTTTAAATCCACAACTCCATCAGTAAAAAAATAGATTTCCATTGATGATTTTTCTGTGATTTTGTTTTGTCAGCGCATTCAATTTTGTACAGACCAAAGTATTCATTGATAATATTTCACTTAGATATAGGATGTGTTATTTGAGTGTTCCCTTTATATTTTTTGAGCAGTGTAAATTCAGCTGGTCATATACTCTGGCCCACGGTCTAGCCACAGTAGATAGAGGGAAGGTTTGCCAGAACCCACAAATGATCTTTAGAAGAAATCATTGGTTTCTGTCAATGCTGACTAAGCAGATACAGCAACCAATAAGCCTGGTTGTTAGCCTGTTCGGGAGCAGGCTAGGTGCAAAGAATAGATTAGAGTGGTAACTCTACTACTGCTGTGAAGTTGTGGCTTAATTTGGCCAGATATCCGGAATATCGTATATATCCAAGACTTGGTTTTGAGAAATAGGGCGCTGAATTTTTTTTCTAGTATTTTTTCTGAAATGAATTGGAACAGTATGAACACTCAGTGTGAAAAGACATCCTTCAATACAAAGCAATATTGTATCACAAGTAATGATACTGCATAAAACCAAACCACAACAAGCAAAACTGCAGTTAAAACAACTTTCACAGGCTTCTCCTGGCTGATTTTTTTCCTCCTTACAGAAAATGCAGAAAAACCACAATTTTTAATAATATTCAGATTAAAATTAATTAGTTCAACCACTGGCCTTAAAACATCCACATTCCTCCCTCTCATTGGCAGTGTGGGTTTCACACCTAGCTACCCAATTAGCAATTAAGCTTGCCTTTGAGTGTAGGCCTCCAATGCGGTGTGTGATCCTCGTTTGATTTGCATGCCACTTGTGCACGCGCTGATAAGCGCAGGCAGCAGCCATACATAGTTTTAAAATTCAACTCCAGAATCCCTCGCAGAAGGCAAGGGGGCCTGCAGGGCAGAAAGAGAGAGAAATCACATGGCTGCTCTTCAAAAGGGGACCTGTGTAAGGCAGCCGGCAAAGTGCGTGGGATCACACTCAGAATGCAGGTAATTTGTTCCCTGACTAATTTGTGGAGATGGTGGAGTGTGTGTGTGCGGAAGTGAGTGTGTGCCTGTGGAGAGTAAGTTCTGAAAACAGCTCAGTGGAATTGGATTTCCTCAAAGCCTTGTCATCGCAAAGGTGGATTGAGTGTAAAATCTGTGAGGCATTATGGAAAATTGCAGAGGAGAAAGAAGAGGGAGAGAAAAAGAACTGGCGGTTGGGTGGGTGTCAGGTGGGGGTTGAAGAAATTAGTTCCTATATCACAAAAACAGTTGAAAATCATGTAAAGCAACATGTAGTGGACTTTTCGTGAACAAACGTCTGCAACACAATGGTCACATCTAACTTAAAGACAGTCAAGAGATCAGACGCTTATTAGAATTCATCGACAGATTAAATATCATGGTAAATGGCCTGTACTTATATAGCGCTTTTTCAAGTCAGGAGACTTGACCAAAGCGCTTTACACTACATTCTGTCATTCACGCACACACTCACACACTGATGGTGGCAAGCTACATTGTAGCCACATCAATCAGCAATTACCTATGTGCAGAGGACAGTGGCCAAAGTAGTGCCATCTCTACCTGTTGACATCTAGATCTGTCTTGTTTATGAAACTTGTAAAAGATATCTGCATCAAAAAAAAGTACAAACCCTTAATGTATATTATGCAGCAAAAACTCTTTCCTAAAGAGCAAAAACAGCTGCTAATGTATTGCAGTCCAATGGATCCTAAAGACCTCTGACATTGTTTTCTTGCAATGTCGAAGTTGTAGCAAAATACCTCAGCACAATATGTTTGATTGGGATGGATTAAAAGCACACATGCTGCACTGTGTCATTTGTATCCCATTGCCCTTGAAAATGCTGTGCATCACAACTTTTCCTTCCATTCAACTTTCAAATATGTTTAAATACAGCCCACTGAAATTTACAGCTACAATTCTTCTCAATTTAATGTCAAAAATATAACACCTTTCTTGTGAATCTACACAATAAACAGTATGGGTTTACCTAGTTTGAGGCTGAAACTAATGGACTCAAATCCCATGCCATTTTCCCAGACATTCTCATGGCCTCAAGATCTATGTTTGCTATTCTGAAGACTCATTTGAAAGTTCTAGAGAAGAAATCATCTGAACTGCAGAATGATAAAGGAGATATCCAGTAATAATGCTGCCTTTCAGAAGCTACATGAACTTTTTAGTCATTTCTCAAACAATGCAGTTTGTCTCTGTTTTTGACATATCACACAACACGTAATTAGCATTTCAGAACAGAGCATTAACATTCAGTTGAGGCACGGCAGACCAGTATTTACATAATCTGGATGGGCTGTCTCTGCTCTGTTGCCTGTAGCCATCTGCTTAAAATGTCCACACACACTCACAGTTTACAGACTTTAGGCTCACTTTTTAGTCAGAGCCTGTTGTAAAGGGAGCAAAAATAACAGGTAGCAAAGCATCATAACAACATGGCCTGAGGAGATTTTGAAGCTTGGTTTACTGGTCATTTTGGATGGGTTCTAGCAGAGCAATGATAGCAGCACATGTAGAGAAGAGGTTTCTTCTGTGATGGCATATCAAATCAAGCTCTTAGGTTTCATAAATGTTTGTGTTGCAATTTCTAGTTTTTAAATATTTGTAATAGTTGCAAGTTATGCAACATGTGTCTCGTCTGAAAATAAACATGCAATAAATGAATACACGGAAATTTGGCAGACCGCTTATGTTTACATTCATTTTAAAAATTGAAGTACTTATTAAGAAAGCAACTTAGAAATGAGATGGTAAGATGGAAAATAATTAAACTTAACTCCCACAAAGTTTGTGAGATCTGATTTGATGATGATTTAAATAGGGCCGCTCTGATCATTTCTTTTATTTCAAAATATATATAATTTTGGATCTAGAAGAGCTGTGCAAAAGCATGACATCATAGGTAAAGCAGTCTACTCAGTGCTGCAGGCTACTGCAGACTGTGCTGCATGGTCACCGGCACAGAGCAAATTGTCTCAGGGCACAGGTGTGGCAGACATGAAGTATAGGTCAGAGGTTTACATACATATAGGGATTGGCATGAAAGTCTGCATTAGTTTTTCCTTTAGCATAAATTAGGTACTTTTCTTTTTTCGAGGTTGACTGAGAATAAAATCTAAAACCTCATTGATCTTTAAAGATAAGAAACTAATACATTGGAATGTATTTATAGATTTTTTAATTACGTACAGGGTGTTTAATTATACATGGAAGCTCAAATCTATGGATTCCAATCACATGAAATTCCCCTAAGCAATTTGATACTTTATCATAAGACTTAGGGTCATTAATGAGGCCTTTGGTGTAATTCTGGCTAAATACTTGACCACTTAAGAACCTGTTGCTCCCTTAAATCAGTTTGTTTTCCTAGTTTGAGCCCAGAGTTAAAGCTAAATGTACACATTTTAAAACAGGGTTCAATAGCACATTTATCACCTCAGATTTTAAACAGCTATCTGAGAAGATGAGTCTGTCAACTCAAAGTCTCACAATTGTACTTTTGGACGTTGTAAATGGGTGTCATCGATTTGAAATAATCCAAATTGGCACCTTCTTATTCCGTTGGTAGATTAGAAATGTTGCCAGGAATAGTTAAACATATGTTTGCAGTTAACATGTTCTTTTAGCTTAAATTGGGGCATCTTTTGTCTAATTTTTGACCCTCCACTAAAGACATAGAGTATATATACATTTTTATTATTCCACAGTGGGAAAATTCAGGTGTGACAGTGAAAAAAACAATAGACAGAAAATACATGACTTGCACACAAAGCTACATAAACACAAGTTATTTATTTTCACAATATTCCCTTTCAAACATCAGAGCTACTACTTTAAACTTCTAGAACGGGCCCTTCCGCCTGGAATAGGCTCCCAAAGGCTACCGTAAAAAGTCCGCCATGATCTCCACCAAACTTAGATATAAAACCTTTTGTGAATTCTGTGAATGTAATAACACACCTACGCTCAGGCTTGTATCTTTTGGATTCTGTGATTAAGAGAAATTCCACAATAAATTAACCAAAATTATTATTTTTAAAAATCTCTAGATTTGGTTGTTCTATAATCAGTCAATCTCTGTAAAAAGTGATCAATATTTTTCATTAAAAGAACTTAATATCTACCTAAATCCAATTGTGTGAAGCCTGTATTCAAACTTTTAACCAGAACCAAACATAAAATAAAATGACAGCATAGGAATGAGAGGCGAGATTATGGGAAACAGTTTAGAAACAGCGCCATCAGGTGATTGGTCCAGATAAGCCACCATCTCAGCCTCATAAATATTACCACTCTAAAACTTTTTCTTTCTTTTTCTCCCACTAGAAGTGAATTAAGATTTTAGGTAATAAAATTTTAATCGTCCAATTATTCCTGTACTGTTTTAGAATCGAATCTATGTTTTAAAAGCTCTATAGATATATAGTTTGCTCACTTATTTTACATGAGTATGAGTAGCATAAGTGGTATTTGAAATTGCAAAGTGTATATTGTATTATTTAGTCACAGCATTTGCTGATGAGAACCCTGGAGCTGATTACGCAGAGCGCGATCAAAAAGCCAACCCAGAGAAATAAAAAAGAAACAACTCTTATATTTGCCCTTCTTCGCATAATTGCATATCTATTAATGTTGCTTTTGCTCGCTGTTCATGAATGATTTACATATTCTGCATTGACGTTTGTATCCTGTCATACTGAATAAGAATTACGCCTGCGGCGAAATTACTCCACAATGGCGTCTTTCATTTTGCGATCTGGGCAGTCAGGAAATGGAAATGTTTCACGACTGGGAGGGGGAAAAAATAAGTTCAAATGTCGTTTTTTTAAACGAGGAATAAACTGCGCTTAACTAAGTTGAGAGCAACTTGTAAAGAAGTAGCAGTGACAAGGAGGAAGAGCGGGGATGTTGTCGGGAGCTGAGGCGCGCTAGGAGCGAATTCACGCGTTGGATCATAAACGGGACGTTTTGGAAAAACGAGAGAGCACCGATAAATCTTTGCTGCTTCATTTATGGCTGTTATTCTAATGAATCCGTCGCCCTTCAACCTCGGAACAAAAGCCAGGAAGTGGTTAAATATTCCTTTAGCACTAGTGCGGTTCGATAGCTTGGCACATGCGTAAAAGCTGCTGCGCCTCGATGTCCCAGTCCACCCAGCCACAGAAATACCAGCAAACAGAAATAAATCTTCCCTTACCTGAAACATGAAGTGGTTTTTGTCAACCTTTTTTTTCCCTCTCTCCTCCGATTTGGCCTGAGATCTGCCTCTCCTCCTACACCAGCGAGAAATGCAATAGCTTGACTAAGGTAGACAGAACAAAATACAGCGAATACTTTGCTCCAGGGCTCCCGAAACCCCTCAAGGCAAAGATCAGGATACAATTAGCTCATGTCTCTGCCCCCCAGTCTAAACCGATATGCAGAATCAAACTGCCAACAAATAGAAAAGAAACAAGACAGTGAAAGTGCATTTATATTTTCTTCAAATGTTCTTATAAATCATAAAATATATATATTTTCCCCTGTATTTACAACAGCTTCACCCCCTGCCTCTAACTTCCCTATTGCCTCCTCCCTGCAGAGAAGCTGATTTTAATCGTTATGATTAGTTTTGATGTAACGCTCCCCTGGGCGATTTCTACAAATGGATGGAGTGTTTCTTTGCCAGAGAGGAAAAGCAGGAGATGAAGATAATTATATAGATTGCTAGTGGAGTAGCCTACTTTGATTTTCAGACCCCCACTTCTTCCCTTCAACATCAAACCTATCTACTTTTACTTTTTTCCCCCCTGTGCCATATAGATACAGTGCAGCAGCAGGCAACTTGTTGATTAGTACAGCACATTAAATTAATGGAATGTGGTTTATGGCATTTTAGTCCCCTATAAACCTCTCCTTTGCAATCTTTTCAGCCGCTTTCCTCCTCCTGGACAGCCTCCAGATGACGTAGTTGTATAAATAAGTACTTGCAGCTTGCCTTGCCTCAATCAAGACTGAATCAGTGCCCGAGGGTGATGTGCGAGCTCATTTCAAATGTTCAACCATGCATGATTTCAGGAAGATTGAGGCACTTCTGAAGCTTTTTTTTTTTTTTTTAACAATTACTGCAGGGATGGACACATTAAAAGAAATTGCATGTTTCAAACTGATCTTAAGTCAACATGGCTAATTATTCTCTCTGACCTGAGAGTGTTATGTTTTGTGCACATCTGGTCATAGGATGAACTGTTCTCACATTCTAGTTGTTCCATTGCTGTGCATTGTGGGCAGCGCTGGAATACCTCTTACGCCCCCTACTGGTCAGATAGAATTTGTTTCCTCAATATAAAGCCCTCAATAGCATGTACGTTTCCCTCCCTTAAACTTTCTGCTAAATTGCAAACACATCCTTCATTACATTTGAATGGATTTTGTATAAGAGACCAACACAAAGTAGTGCATGACTGAAAGTAAAATAAATCTGATCATTTGTGTTTAACTAAATCAATAAAAAAAAGACCAAGGAGTGAATTGCCTCTTTTATGTCAGTAGCCTTCAATTAAATCTATTATAAACAACTGCAAAAATAAAACCTTTATGCAAAAGTGACAAGAAGAATGCCATTATTGAATGAAAGCCAGAATAAGGCCCATTTAAAGTTTGGCAGCATGCCATGCTGGAGAAAACTAACGGAAAATATAACTCTGGCTGTAAAGATGTTCCTAAACTTGCATAAGAAAACTGGTCAGAGGTTCTGAGAAGATGGATGGAGCTTTATACTCGGAAAGTTAGTTTCCCTTAACAGAATAAGAGCTGAAATGGAGTTTTATGGAATGGAATAATAAAGTATTATAGAACTGAATTGAATGGTGTAGATCTAGGCATTTTTATGTATTAAACTCACCTACTCAATGTCATGGGCAAAACTAAACTAATGCTGCAATCATTTTACCTATTTTCCACATGAGAATGTATTAAACAATATTTAGTTCCTTGTTGTGCAAAGCTGGTGCTATACACACCAAACAAGTTATAGCTATCACGGTAAAGCATTGTTCTACCTATTACTTAGTCTGCAGAGCTATATAAAATGCATGGGCTGTATGAAAAAAAAGTAAAATAGAAAATTACTTTAATGCTAAAATAAAACCGCTTTCTGTTGGTCTATTAAGTGAAACACATTTCCTTTTTTATAGATAGAAGCATATTAACACATATATTTTACATTTTATTGTTTAAGTAGATCCTTTTACAGATTTCAAAGTGCTTTGCTTTAGACTTGTCTACCTTTTTTTCCCCTTCTTATAAGCAGATTGCTAAATAAACAAAGGATATGAGACTTACTGGGATATCATGCACTACAATGCAACATTTTTATGCCATTAGCGTGATTAAACATGTTTAATTGAAACCACCTGGGGCTTTAAAATCCCAGAAGTTGTCTATTTGAGATCCAAATGGAACCCAAACCTAATGAAATTCTTTATGTAAATCAGATGTTCTTTAACGAGTGAGGAAGTTACCCAATGCAGATTTTAGCAATTGTTACAAAGTTACAAGCAAAGTGTTTAACTTCAATTAGTGCTAACTTATAACAACTACAATATGCAAGTGACGGATGGCTGAATGTTTTTCTCTTTTCTTTGGTGGTCAAATTATCCAGATTAGTTGCAGATGTAAGTTTCACTTAAAAAGACATCGGCTGACCTGAATGACATCATCTGGTTATAAATACGCTTGGAGAGGAAAAAGACGAAGCCTGGAAAACTTACTGTGCCTTTCTGAAATTTTTAGAAATTGCCTCTGGCAATGTCTCAGAGAAGAAGCAGTGAATCAAATCTGAGCTGAGAAGCCCTTATGTTAGAGTTTATAGTAACGCTAAGGTTTGTCTGTGGAGGTAATAAGTTTGTACTTTGAAAGAGAAAAGAATGTAACTTAAAAATTGTTCATTCAAAAAAACAAAACGAATGCAAGAAGCAAATGACAACTTTTTCCAGGCAAGTCCTAAACAGACTGGAGTCAGCCTGTGATCATCTTGAATTACTTTCTTTTGTTCTTCTCTGCTTATGTTGCAGCTAAGCTACAGTGCAGTAATGAACCACTCTTCATATGTTGAGTCAATCTTTTAATCTTATAAAGTGTTGTTAGTATTGGAGGACCAATTCTGATGTAATTAAGAATATAAGTAACTCAAAGTCTTTGTGTTTTGTTTTTTTAGCTTTGGCCAAATATTTAAATAGATTTTTCTGTGCATTTCTTGACCTTTATGACAAAAAAGAGGAGGGCCAAGAAGCAGAGGAACTGGAAAATTTGAAAGTTATGTCTTGAAGGAATATTTTCTGTTGGCAGCTGACCCAGAATAGAAACACTTCCATTTTTTTTTTACAACTCTAACAGCTTTACTAAAAACATCAGAATAAATTGTACATATGAAACTGCTTAATTAGTAAGTAGTTTATGTGTGGGTTAATCTTTTGTGTTCAGGTATGAATTTAAATTAGATCAGAGCAAAGTGGCTTAAAGTAAACAAAACAAATATGCTGCCAATGTAAAAATAAAAGTTTAAAGACTTTCAAATGTTGCTCGTCTGACTAATTTCAATCAAAATATGCAGACATGAGAGTTAATTTATAACTTCTTTCTACTACTGTAGTTTGACCTTTCCTTTGGGTTTTAGTCCTCATTAGGGCCAATGTATCTGCAGTCTCCAGTTTAAACAGGATTGATTTGGTATGAACAAAATTTTTTAAAATGTTCTTTTCTATAGAAATGTTTCTCCTTCCCTGAAATATATAAAATGGCTAAAATGTTTGGATGTGCAGGTTAGAAACAAATCTGTTTGAAAATCAGTGTAAGGTAGAGATGTTGGTTTTGCCTCAGACCCAGTTAGTAACTGCAGCTCTACAATCGCCACACCCCTCTAATGGCCTGTGGTTACATAAGGGAGTGGGATGCATAAAGGGAAAGTGCTGAAGCTGTTCCAGATCCTGACTCACTCTGCCCTGAAGGCTTGTACAGTTTTAGGCCAGAATTGTTTGTCAAATATTATCTTTGGCACAAATAAATTTTTGCTTTTTAGAGTGTAGCCCTCCCTTGCTATATTGTAGTCAAGCTATCATAGTCTTGAAGGGTTTAACGTCAAGGGTGGTACATCTGTGATTGATAAAGCTCTTTGTTAAAATATAAAAAGACAGATATTGAAACGAGGGAGAAAGGTCTTTGAAGACTTCCATTCTGAAAGGTTTACAAAGTCTGGAATATACAGAGTTGCTGGTAATAGCATTTTCACCCTACACTTTTTTTTTTTACAGCACAGATAAACTTTAATATATTTTAAAGGTGATGGATCCCCTCAAATTAATGTGTCATTATGAATTAGATGTAAACTAAACCATATTTTTGTTGTTTTTTTTATCAATAAAGTCTGGAAGGTATGATATTTATATTCAGGGCTTCTCAATCAATACTTTAAACAACTTTGTTCTTTAATCACAGCTTCAACTCTTGGCATTTGTCTCTACCAGCTTAGCAAATCCGGGTGCTGAAATTCTTTTCAAAATAGTTCAAACTATGTCAGATTAGATGGCAGGAGTATTTCCTAGAAGGAGCTTTGCCTAGGCCATCCTAACCCATTATAATTCTGAATGCCATATTCCCAGCTTCACTGTCCCTGCTGAAAAAAAGACCCATCCCCTAGCATGATCCTGCCATCACCATGTTTCATTGTGACGATTGTAAGCCCAATGGGATTTAGAGAGTTGGTTTTCCTGCCAAAGTCCGGTTTTGTTTTCATCTGACCAGACCATCTTTCACATGTTTTCTGGGTCATCTAGGTGACTTATGCTAAACTATAAAAATTATCCTCTTATCATTTTCTTAAAGCAGTTGTATTTTTTTTGCCCCTTTTCCCTTTAAGGAAAGAAATGATAATTTACAGATTCTTCTACCTGATCTGTTGAGCTATGATCTGATTCATCCAAGGGCCACTTGGCAGATCAATGTTATTCTTACATAACCACAATAACCAAAAGGTAGATACAAATGTACTGGTTTGGTTGGAGTTCTGTCATTCTTCCTATTTTTTGAATTATGGATTGGACGGTGCACTGTACTATGCTCAAAGATATGGATAATATTTTATAGCTAACTTTATTACTTTAATTTGATTATGATGACCTGTCTGTTGGGTCCTTTCTGTCCTTTTAATGCTTTTTGCTCACTAATCTGTGGACTTTTGAGGTAACTTGTTTGGCGCTGAATCGTAATTCTGATTAACAGAAAAAAAAGGAATAATTACAAAAGGTAAAAATATTTTTTTACCAATTAATTTTGAAAAGCATTTATATTTTCCTGCTTTGTATTAGTTCATCACAAAAAAAAACAAAGAGCACAAAAATGAATACCTATGGAATGGAATGTATCTCTAATGTTGCTAAAATTTGTGCAAAAAATGTCTGTGTTATTGCACTAGAAAATGCCAAATTTGGCCAAAATGTGAAAAATTTTTCTTTCTTTTTTTACACTAGAGTCTGATTCTCTGTTGTATGACTTTTTCTTTGGCGCAACTATTTGTTCAGTTGCACCCAAAATAGAACCATCCTGCCTACAGTGGACAGAGGAGTCAGTGACACTTCTACAAGGGCAGTTAGAGACAAGAGGAGGTGAGGGTGGGTGGGGGGGGGGATTGGGTAATGCTGGGAGGCTCTAATAAAATGTAATCCTATTATATGGTTCTCACTAGAGGGCAAATAATAATAAAGGTTCCCTAATAACATGAGCAGACCAAACCCAAATAAACAGCTCCTCAGGTCAAGTCCCACACTTGTACATATATCCTCTCAGTAACCCAATTGCTTTTGGGCCACATTACACCGACAGGCCTTTGAGATTTAGCCTGCGATGGCGAGGCAAGGGGTAAAATTAAAGCAAATGTGTTTCATCAAACTGCAGTTTGGGCTGCTCTGCATAAAGGAATTGAAGGGGGGAGGAGGAGTGAGGGAATGTGTGCGTGTGGGAAGTTAGAAGGAGAGCCTGGAGGAAACCAATCAGAACTTCTCCACCCTCCCTCTGTGAGTCAAAACCGCCGGGGTCTCAGGTGTATGTTGTGCGAGCTAATACCTCCCAAACTTGATTGTTTGTGCTGGAGTAATCAGAGTTTTGCAAATTAGACTTTTGGAAATGATAGTCCAATCATTGGTGAATGTAATCACAATATGGTACACCACTAACTGGAAATCATATGATGGGACTTGATAACTCTCTAACCCCCAACCCTACATACAGATGGACTGAAAGTGTTATGGAGTTTAAATCTTTCTTTAACAGAAGTTATATTATTATTATTATTTTTTTGTAGAGCAAATGAAAACATTATATTACATTAGATTAGGTTATTCACAAGCTGACTGTTTTTTTTTTTTTTTAACTGTTCTGCTGAAAATGAATGAAAATACCAGCTCATATTTTTTAAGACGAGATAACACATTGAATGAGTTACTCCTCTTCCTAGCTTTCTCAAATGGAGGAAGTATAATATTTATCATAACTGACAAAGTTAGAATATCAATCATTTTCTCAAGACAGCTTGGGTTATTAAGTGAGCCAGTGTAATAGTATTACAAAACCCAGAATAACAAAGTTATTTATCTCCTCCTCTCTTTGCATGAGTGTACGCACATGTACGTGGAGCTGTGTGTGTGTTTATGTGTCTGTCAGCATCAGACGGAGAGTGTCGCATGCCTTCCTGTTCCTGTACCACCCTCCAACCCCTGAGCCGCAGACTCAAGGCAGTTTCAAGAATCAAACAATTTCACGCAGCTACTGGAGGAGGAAATGAACTGAGCCCAGAGCAATAATAAAATTATACAAATGTTATTACAGACTCGCCTGCTACTGTCCTACTTTAATTCAAATTTGGGGACTCCAGGCAGCGCTGGTGGCAGAGACCTTCCTGAATAAATCAACATTAGCTTACGTCTAAATTATTAAGGAAGTGGGAGACTTTCTTGTTTATAGTATGAATTATTAAACAAGTGTTTAATGCTGTTTTTCTTCATGAATCCCTAAATATTAATTGCTAATGATCTTTAAGGTGTGTGTTTTATCTTTTTTTTTTTTTTTTTTTTGCCCCTTCTGTTGTGGGTTAAAAATCAGAAGTTTTAACTTCAAAAATGTTCCTGAAATGAACGAGATCAGTAAAAGGTATGCTTTTGGCATTGTATAATTAATGAGTGAATCTTTAGTTACAACCTCCAATGCAGCACCCTGCAAAAGTATTTACAATCTTTTAACTTTTCTATATTTGTTTTCAGATTACAGCCATAATCTTTAGTGGATTCTATTGAGATTTTACATGATAGAGCAACACAAGCTGTCTGTGTAGAATAAAGAATACGTGAATGCATTTTTCAGAAGATAAAAATATAAAAAGTCTTTAGCTTCTCCTTTCTGTTATACCTAAACAAAATCAGGTCAAAATTATTTCACAAATGTCCACAAATGGATGCTTTTAAGTAAAGACTTGGTTGGCATATTGAAGCAAGCTTAAATCAACAAGACCAAATGAAATCCACCAGACGAGACATGGATGAAGTTGCAGATATGTATAAATTATATTTCATGGAAGTTTGGATTATAGAAATATTGCTCCAAGCTCTGAACATGTTAGACTGCGCACATATAAACCAATGATTTATATTGCATAAGGAAATAAACTAGGTGAGCTTTTAGCGGGGCATTAATTGAAGAAGAGCCATGTAATCTATAATAATGTTTTGGGGCACTGCAGTTAAGATAAGATAAGATAAGATAGACTTTATTGATCTCACAGTGGAGAAATTCACTTGTCACATCGGCTCAATAGTCAAAAGAAGGTGCCAAAAGGAGGAAAGGCGCATGGGGATATATACAGTGCCTCCAAGATATATACAGTGGATCAAGAAAAAAAAAAAAAAAAGGGCAGAGTTTTAAAGTAACTTATATGACACATATGTATTGGGCATTGTACATTGAAGTGGTACCAGGTAAGGAACCACAGTGAGGTAGTGAGATAATGATAACAGCTGAAATCTCTTAAAAAAATACTTGCCACAACAGCTATTAGTTTTGTGCTTTACAAATCAGCAATCTATGGAAAACAGAAGACAATAAATAAATAAAAAATGTAATATCTGTTTGCATTTGGCACCGAGCCAAAGGGTGCAGAGCCCTTCCAGGTGGACAACAACCCTAAACATGGAGCCACATTTACAAAACCAAAGTACATTCATGTGTTGGAATGGTCCAGTTAAAGTCCAGATCTGAATACATTTGAGATCTGTGAAAATAACTGAGAATCTCTTTTTGAGTGAAGCTGGGAGGAAGATGCATTAACATGCTTGTAGCTATTATTGCAAAGAAAGATGGTGCTTTAAATCAGTTTCAATCAATTTGACATGTGACAATTTGATGACATGCGTTGTGAATGAGCACTATATAAATAAACTGAATTGAATTGAAGTTGTTTTTTTTGTCAGGGGCCTGAAAACATTACCACATTGCACTTTTCTTACTTTGTTTGTAAAACCAATCAAACATTTCAAAACGATGCAGGCTTTTCTTTTGACTTCATAATTATACAATATATGTTGATAAGATAAATATTATTTACGGGATATAAGGTTTGCAGTTCTGTGACACAATGTGGAAAAGTGCAAATAATTTCATAATACGCTGTAGCTTCTGCTGGTTTTTGGAGGCACGCTATCAGTTTTCTGTGCAACATCTTTGCTAATTAACTGCTCAATTGAGTAAAAACATAACTTAAACCACCATCCTTTTTTCTGTTACATATCAGACTTAACTTATTGCAACTGTCTGCAGAAATGTCACCACATTCTGAGGGAAGGAACACCTTTAAAAATTACCATTTTATTTCTCTCTCCATGCTGCCAACAGAAGACACATTTAGTGAATATTTAGCATTTTCACGCTCCATTACCAAAATCCTGATGGGCAGCTTGTAATTCTGCAGGTAGAGGAGTGATGATACAAAGCAACACTTAAAATTAAGTACAAATTTTAATTTCTTAGAACAGAAATAAACAGAACAGATACTCTGTTCACAGTAATTTTATTTAAAGAAAATTAAAGCCTACACTCTAACCAAATCCAGTGCCAGGAACATGAAGGCTGACCAAAATAATGCTTCCTTCTATGATTACACTGACTTATCCCTCCAATTTGACTGCTGGGTCCTGTGTTGGAATACAGCAACTTATCCTCCCGTGTAGTTTTTGAATTAATGCTCTGGAAAAATATCAAACAAATAAAACCCAGAAACATTGTAATCCAACCTACTCATGCAAGGCTCGTGGTTGCCCTCATCTGGATAAAATGAAACACCTCACTGCTGAGGCTATGGTACCACTCACGGAGTCCAGTGCAGCGGAGGAAAAGATTCATGAGGGAATAAAAAAACAGTTTTGATTTAACGTCAAAAATTATACTTTATTTCTCGGCTTGGTGAAAAGGAATATAGTTGCAATTACGTAGACAGCTTGCAGCAGGCCCTCCGAGAGAGAGAGAGAGAGAGCAAGAAATTGAAGAGCTTCCTACACTTTTAAAGGAAATGAATTGTAGACATATAACAGATCAATTCTATTTCCCATCACAGAGTAGTATCATTTCCTGGTGCTCTTTTGATGGAATGAGATAAAATGGAACTATTCTCAGCAGGGCTTAATTCGGAGGAGCACACAAAGGACATTTATCTGACAATAGGATGGATAATCATGGGATGAAGGGTCCAATCCATCACTGGACTGAAAATCTTATGGCTTCTTTTGTGTGTGTGGGTAAGCCTACTGCAAGGGAAACTAGTAGAAGAAGTAAGGTACTTAAAATAAAAGAAGAAGAAAAAAAAGAACTATTGGAACTTCTTAATTTCATTTAAATGTTAATATAGATATTGGGAAAATGCATTTGTGAGCAGCAGATGTCAGTACAGTTTTGTTGGAGGTGGTGTGATGGTTTGATTTAGCTGTTTCCTAACAAGAAGGGTTTTTTGTTTGTCATCATTAGAGGCAATCCCATGCAAAAAGCTATTTATATGAGGTACCTCAACCATCCTGTATCTCTACAATATGGGGCCAAAGTGCTTTAAATTATGTTTTATTCCTTTGGTACATCTGACTTTAACTGTCAATATCTCAAGAATTTATGAGTTTAGAAGAAGGATTGTTGGTCTTTATTCTTGAACTTTTGGGGCAGGCAGGGACCAATGTTCACTGAGGGGTGGGGGAAATTGTATATGCGCAAACCCAGTTCTGTGTCAATCTACACTAATCACACAACATGAAAACAAAGTAGCAAAATATTCATATTATCTAAATAAACCACTGAAGACACAACAGATTTTTTAAGCTATTGCTATTTAATATATACAGATATTTATACATATATGCATGCCATACTGTGTTGAGCAGTTGTGCTTTGCATTTAATTACATAGCAAACTTCTAGAAAAAATACAAATAACAGAGGAAAAAGTTATGAAAATAGCATGAATTCTTTGTTTGTCACATTTAATGTAAATATATTGATACAAGTAATTTATTTATGCTTTTCTTGTCAATTTATAGTTAATATACAACAAGACAACAAGAATTACTAACAGTCTGGACATAGTACTTCAGAGTATCACTGTGGCCCGTTTTAGAGGAGAACTGCTTGATCTGGTGGTGGTGAATTACATCGACATGGGAATAACTCATCTCAAGTTTAGGGGTCAAAGGGGCAGCCAATGGCAAACCCTAGCTTGGTATCTGACTGTTTATACAGTCATTGCTGGATTTAGATATGAGTGATATGGCTCACAACCCAGAGCAGGAACTATATGTAGGATAAGATGACCAAACAACCAAAAAATGTAATATATTCTATATCCTTCAATCATCTTTTTCTTATATTATGTCCAGGAATAGAGGTATGGGCAGAATACTTTGCAGTAGAAAGTGCATGATAGGGAATTTAGTTAAATACAAATGTCACTGTTTCCTAAACCAAAGAGCTTGAATCTTTATCAGAATTTCATTTAATCATCCAAAAATAATGAATCATATTGGATATTAATATAATAGTATGAAATTTTAGAAATGTATAAAAGAAAGTCCTCACAAATTTGCACTTTGTACCAGTATCTTTATAAAGCACAAAATGTATGGAGGTGGGTTACAAGGAGGAACTCACCCATTAAATGAAAAAACCTCTTCTTCATATATATTGATAAAATGTGCAAGAAAATGGATCTAATTCACAAAGACAACAAAACTTCAATGATTACAGTGAAAGGAAAAGAAGGAATAGTTGTACAATAACAAACAGCAAAGTGGAGATGAACTTGAAGAAAGCATAGCAAGTTGTTTACCTGATTAATGCACTGAAAATGGAGAGCTCTGTGATACAGCTCTGCTCGTACAGCTTGTCAACGCTCCCTTACTTTGCATCGAATCCTTAATGTGCTTAATGATCACAAGGACCATCCTGCCTTTTATCACACATGCAGAAGGCAGAGCAAATGAGACACTAATCCAAAAATAACAAGGCTGCATATTCTTCCTCAATCTTTCAGTACAGCAGAATGACCCAGCATAATTGGCTGACCCCCTACACACATTTCCCTCCCATAATGCATTGCTTGCTGTCATTTTAACAGGATACATTGTGTGCAAAAACGATCATTCAGAGCATCCCTGAGCAACAGTCTTGAATGTTCTGCAGTTGTGTGGACGATTTAGCTCTAATGTATTAATGGTATGACAGTGAAAGTAATACAGCCTTGCGTTTCTGACAGAAATTCTAGTCTGCTTTACGATAGAAGTTTGCTTGTCATCTTTTATAAATTGGTCTCCATTTCCAGTGCGTGTGATAGTCATACAGAGGACAGTACTTCTCCGGACGACTCCTGAAAGGGATCATTCTTCTCTACTTTCTCTGCAAGATCAATGTTATGGATAGAGCCTGGCTTGATGATGGTCTCATCACTTTCCACCACTTTGTACTTTCCTGTTAATTCCTTCGTAAAGACTTGCTTCAGCTTCTGTTTCACTTCAGGGTCGGGACAGTAAAGATATTCATACAAAGCTGCAGCCAAGATTCCTCCCAGAACGGGGCCCAGCCAGTACACCTACAATAATAGGCAAGGGGGAACACCCTGGTTAGCAAGTTAGTTAATGAGTTACTCCTTAAAGATTTTATCTGAACTACCCTGTGTGTGCTTGATGACATAGTAATTTCTGCAACAAATTGAGTTAAACTGTAACACACTGTGCAGTAATGACTTTATATTAACTAGCAAACAACATAAAATTTTTATATTTCTGAAAATGCCGTTTAAGTGATTATCTGATTACAAAGGCAAACCTAATTCATGTATAAGGATGCCACAACTTTAAAAGAATATAAACATGTTGATGTTTATCAGAATGATATAAAATATAATATCTGATGTTTACTTTTATTTACTCATCTTTGAAATTTCATGATTATATTCTTACTGTTGGTCCCACCAGGAGAAGGGATAGGAGCTAGGAACAGGAGGGAAAAGCAACAATTTCCCCAATTCAGAAGCAACCCCAGGGAAGCTTTCTAAAGCTGTGACAGTGCATTGTTGCCACAGGTTTTAAAGGGTGCTAAACTTGGAATTTACAGATCAGCCCTGCTAATTGGTAAAAGGCAATGTTGCCTTAAGAAGAAAAGTTTAATAAGGAGCTTTCACTTTTCTGAACAACCTAAAACCCTAGGTTCAACTTTTATTGTAGATATATACCAAACATGAGCTTATATGCTTCATTTCTAAATACAATTACTTTCTAAATAAGATACCATAGCATTACTGAGTTTGGGACCAGAAGTGAGATTTAGAAATACAAAAGAGGGAACTTTTAAGGGGAAAAAAAGCATATTAATTATAAATAAATATAAAGTATATTCTTTCTGACCACTGGGGGAGCTTGCAGAGGTAATCAATGACAGGTGATGGCTTAAATCCCCCTTGCTGGTGCAATGCTACAAAATATTTTTAAGTTAAACAAATATTAAATAAATAGCAGCAGTAACATGACCCACACCTGTTTGTGCAAAGCTTGGTGGAAATTAATCCCTTGGGTTAATAACAAAAAATACATAAAAAAATAACTTTAGGCCAGCTGTCTTTGACACTATATACAGTATTTTAACCTGGAATTCTTTTGCACTTTTCATAAGAGCATAAATGAAGGGAGCAATTTGAGGGTTTAATAGATGTATCATATGATGCAGCTTAATTCTGCAGATCCTTTGCATGAACTTAGCTAATTAATATTATCTTTAAATCAATTATGTTTCACTGAATAGTTAAAAAACTAAATTTCCTAACTATGTTATATTTTACTTTATGTAACAGACGAAATGCCTTTCATAACTGGATCTGTGCATACAGTTATTATATTTAAAGCACCCAAATTAAGAGCAAGTTGCTTATTTATATTTGTTTCCTCCATTACCTCTTTATTTTATGTGTATAGGGATTAAAGTTATTTATCTGAATTTTTTAAAGATCATAGACTCACATCCACCTTTACACAGTTTGGAACCGAATTGAGAAAATGTTTCAGCTTTCTTAGTTATAATTTTAAAAATGCATTTGTAAATCTTAAGGGATCATTCTATGTATGTTTACTGCCCCCTGCTGTTTATTTTTCATCTTTTTTGGGTTTGGACACTTTGGCTGTAAATCAATTGACAAATGTTATGCATTTGTTTGTACATCGTTCTGTTAAAGAGTTTTCTCTTACCCAGTGGTTGTCAAAGTTAAGTGTGACCATCGCAGGTCCAAATGAACGAGCCGGGTTCATGCTGGCTCCTGTGTAAGGAATCTAAGACACATATTAATGCAGATTTTGATTTGAAGGATTAAACATAAAAAAAAAAATAGACACAAAATCATACTTAACCAAGCTTAAAGCTTACACTGTACATGTCTGAAGTCAAGGTTTTCTGAACAAATAACTCTTTGTTACAACATGCATAAATTTTTCATTGCTCATTCATTTGCTCTACAGGGTTCAGGAAGCCTCTGGAGACTTGTTGCCATGCGATAGCAGCCTCCAGTAAAGATCTGCAGCAAAAGTACACAATCACAGGCTGACAATTTCACCCTGAGATTACCTGTTTTCATTCAGTTAAGGAACCTTGAGCCTTTTTGGTACAAAAACTGAGTATAACTGTTGACAGAACCTATGTTTAATTTCTAAATCATTTTTTTTTTTTTATTGCTTGGAGACTTTAAACGTGTAACGCTATTGAGAACTAAACAGCAGTTTTATTGAGCCTACATACATAAATAAAGGTACTTACTGCAAAGAAGTGTCCGATAGCTACTGCAAATCCAATGGCTAGGCTTGCAGAGCCACTTAGGTCTGTACGTCTGGGATCACAAGTGGCAAAGATGGTGAAGACCAGTTCAAAGTAATGAAAGCTCAACAAGAAGGGCATGCGCCTAATGAGATTCCACCCGGAGTTCCCACCCTTGAAATAAAAAAAAAAAATCCAATTTAGATTAAGAGAAACCCTAAGGAAAGATTTGATACAAACAGAAAAACACGCTGCTTTAGTTGTTACCATGGGTAACACCGAGATCCTCAACATCCCAAGAGAGGTGTAACAGCGTAGAGTATGCCAGCTCCGGTGATGGCTCCTAGACACTGAGCCACCACATAGAACACACCTTTTGCAAGGCTTAACTTTCTGGTTATAACCATGGCTGCAGTGACAGCTGGGTTTATGTAGCCGCCACTGATGATGCCGAAACACTGAACCATAGTGAAATGCTGAGGCCAAAGCAAAGGAGATCAGCACCAAGTCAGCAGGAGGGGATTGTCCTCCCCTGCAGCCCAGTTGATAGTGGAACCAAGGCTGAGGAGCACAAAGATCAAGCTGGCTGCATATTCACCTGACACAGCCCTCCAGAAGCTCTTTGTCCAGATCCCTTTAAAAGCCACCATTATACTCCGACAGTTAGAGCGGGACAGGAAGCTCCTGGCAAAAACATCAATGAAAAAAATGATTAGCCTACTTGTGTATTCCTGAAATGTAGCTGGAAATTTACTGAACCCTATCAGAACAGCTGCCTCTAGGCAAAACATTTATGACTCCACCAGAAATTTAAGACAGTGAATCTCTGTGACAAAATATTTTTACAGAATACTCTTAGACACATTGTGGAGAGAAAGTTTTCATGCATAAAAAAAAAATTTAATAATCAAAAGCTTGTAATTATTATCAATTCTAAAATAAATAAAATATGTTGGCAAACATCAAGAAAAATCAACAGGATAAAGAACTTTTTAACAAACTTGATTTAATTAACAGTTAGTAAATGTTGAAACTTACCGAATGCGCTTATATATTCTGTCTCTTTCTGTCCCCGTAGTCTGTGATATTTCATTCATAAGTCCTGGTAATCTGTTAAGCAGAACAGATATCTAGCCCTTAATTACAAATATATTTGTCAAGTCCTATTGCCAGTGGCCTACAGGGTTAACAGAGGAGCAGCAGGTTGTTTAAGTTCAGACCTGCAGCAGGGTGCAACACATTGTGCCCTGGGACTGCAAGCAGCAGCTTTATTGGTGGATACAAAATCATCCCCTCACAGGAATTAAACAGCCAGCTCAAGGGGGGAGGAGTTAAAGGGAATGTGTATCATGTAAGGATGACAGCACAATTAGGCAATCAGCTTCTATGCCACTATCAGAGCTTTGAGTAAAGGCATGAAAAAGGCATATTTTATTTAAAGTATGTGGATCCAAAGACTTGTTTTGTAAAGATGTTTTGTACCTCTCAAAACAAGTTTAGAGTCCCATTTTTAAAGGTGCATACTTGGCATATAGAGGTAAGTTAAGTTTCATTGATCTGTAACCTTGTTAAGTCCTGCAACAGTATAAAGTAAAGTAATTATGCATGAAATACACCATTCTTAACCTTTAAATAAAGGAAGGTTTTGATCAACAATCCTAAATGCAGCAACCTTTTTAGATTGTAAGGTACATTTTTTTGTCCTTTTTTTATCTGCAGCTCACCTTTTCCATCTAGTTACAAAATATTTGATTTCTACTGTTTATCCTATTAATCAATATGCATACAAGAAATTCTAGATTCCTGAAATTTAGTTCAAAGTCCACTTTAAACAAGACAAGACTCGTGTCATTGTTCAACATGAATTTGTTTTGAGGATTAACCTAAATAGAGAGCTTTTTAGCAGTCTGATAATCAGAGTAAAAAAGGTCCTAATGTGAGCTTTTATTGATGCTTGCCGACCCTCTGTACTAAAGCATGACCCTCATTACAGGTCAAAGAAAAGGTAACTCAAGTTTAACATTTGTATGTATTTCATTTAACTTAAGATTACTTATATTCTCAGTTCTCTGCACGTCATTAATAGTAAACAATGATTTCTTACCATATAGGGTGACCATATTTTCATTTTGAAAAACCAGGACACCTTGGAGCGGGGGGGCGGCGGCGGGGGATCTCTGTTCCCATGCATAGGCCTAGGTAATCCTACAATAACATGATATTAACAGTTGATTTATTAAAAATGCTTTTCAGTAAAAGTCAACAGCAATAACTCCAATAACAAATGATAATTTTATTCAAAATGTATTTATTAAAAATGCTTAACAATTCCTGTAATGAATGAATAGCACAATGAAAGAAATAATGTCTCATCTAAACATCCCTCACTTAACAATAAAAGTTAACAATAACTCTCAACTCCCAATATGATGATACTCAGCCTCAGCAATGAACGAAATAATGTCTGTTCTGTAGGTTATTGGAAAAAATAAACAAATGAGCTAATTAACAAAAAATACCTCTTTTGTAGCAAAAATAACTCAAAATGTACCAAAAACGAACAAACATATCAATAGAATATCTTGACTTTCGGAGTCCAGGTGGCTTTTCAGATCCCTTGCACCTCCATTGGACACCGAGACATATGTGCCTGCTTTGCACACTGTGCACAAGGCCTCCCATTTGTCTCGATCCGGTCTGAAAGCGGGGAAACTCTTTTGTAAATCGTTGGTAAACATACATTTGTGCCTTTGCATGTTGTTGGCGTACTGACAGCCACGCTATCTATATTCTGATTAAGAACAGGGCTGCCCGCACTGGCGCGGCTCAGGGGTGATGTCACACGCAGCGTCGTGCGCAGTGCCCTAGCGTCTGTAAATTTAATGGTCCAATGAAGGTAATTTAAAAAACAGGACATTTCCTCACTTTCTAAAAAAAACCCGGGACGCCCAGGACAGGACGTGA
>JAGKQL010002945.1:16952-27478 GCA_018398635.1 Cyprinodon brontotheroides | reverse complement strand
AGAAATTAAAAGAGTAAAAGAAAAAAAAAAAAAAAAAAGAAAAAAAAAAATAGGTATACCTGTTTATGAGCAGGCTTGATTCCAGGCATCAGGACTCTGTATCGTTCCACAAATTCAGCAAAGCTGTATCTGATGGGATAACCTCCTCTCCTGATCCGGATGGTCTCCATCATCCCGGAGTAGCGAAGCTGGCGAATACACAGCTCTCTGTCAAACAACTGAGAAAAAAAAAAATACTGTTGTAAAATCTGAACAGCTACAAAAAGATTTTTACCACAACATTCTGAGTTCAAATATGTCAAATCAAATATCACAAAGGCAGAAATACACTGGAAAAAATCCAAATATAGATACGTCATTTTTTTTTTTTAATTGAGGAGGTAAAACAGACATTTTGTCAACGGAACAAGACAATTTACATTTAAAATAAGAAAACACAATTGCATTGTCTTATTTCAAGTGCATTTTATCTAAATATCTTATTTTAAGAGCAAAAATTCTCACTCCATTGGCAAATCATCTCATTTACCTACTCAAATTAAGGGTAAATACACTTAATTTAAGACATTTTTACTTATTTCTAGATTGTTTTTCCAGTGTAGGATAAATTTTGTCTGGAGCATGTATGGAAATCAAAAAATGCCACATATTTAGAACAATAAAAACGTTGCAATATTTATGTTTTGTAAATGTAAATGTCTGTTTGGACCTTTCTGAACATGTGCAGCAAATGGACTGATCCAATTTGATGGACACTGAAGGGCTCTGATGGCATTTTAGTGAAAGGATTTTTATAAAAAATATATAATTAATGTGCAAAAATAAGGAATAGCTGTATTAACCCGTAATTGTAAACAGAGTTTTTATAGACCCCAGGAACCGGCCTACTATTGCCTAATGGTAAATCCCCTGCTGCCTCCATCTGGCCAGATACAGATGCTTGTCACCTATCCTGTTGATGTCCCAGTTTGCTACATTTCTACTGCTTGGTATTACATCTTAAAAAGTTCAATATGAAGACTTTTCTCCATCAAGAAGATTTGGTCTGCCGACTAATTTATTTTGCGACAGCAGGTACATGTATCCATCGCAAAAATGTAGCTTTGCACAGATGCGTAAAATTCCATGATATTCCTGTGGCGGCAAGTATGCCGTAATCTAAGAGGAACCTTAATCAGCACTTTATGAGGTAACTAATCAAACTACTACATAGAGAATACACTGCAAAAAATATAAATTGAAATAAGTATTTTTTTCCTAAAATAAGTGCATTTTTTCTTGAACTGAGGTGGTAATTGCGACACTTTGCCAAAGGAACGAGAGAATTTACATTTAAAATAAGAAAAAAATATTGCATTGTCTCATTTCCAGTGCATATTATCTAATTATCTTATTTTCAGAGTAAAAATACTCATTCCATTGGCAGATCATCTAATTTACCTACTAAAATTAAGGGTAAATACACTAAATTTAAGACATTATTACTTATATCTGGATGGTTTTTGCAGTGTAACACATGCTTTTACACATGCACTCTAATAATGCACCTGTAGGTAAACGGAAACCCACAGAATCAGCTCAGTGGTCACCGGTTAGACTCTCACCATTGGTTTCTTGAACTCGTTGGGTTTTATGCAGCGGACGAAGAACGGCTGGCACACGCTGAGCGTCCTCATCAGCAGCTCCAGGGAACGCTTGAACTGGCTGCTCAAAGTTGGAGAACGCTTCCTTGTTTCAACACCCTAAAAATACAGTTTAAAAAATTGCAATAAAACCTGTGTGTTAGGTAACTTTCCTTAGCGCTTAACTTTGACATCAGGTAAATAACTAATAAAAAAGGATGAGTACATTGCAACACACTGCAAGCAAAAATTACATAACAGTATCTCCTAGAATATAGGATACTACAGATCTATGAAAATATTAAATAATATTTAAACAGGCATCCCCGCAGCATTGGCATGTTGCCCACAGGCCAGGGGAGGCCCTGCTTCTCCGTTAGGGCTGCCAGGGCTTACATGGCATTTAGAACGCCGGACAGCACCAGTGGCACGGGAGGGGTGCTGTGGGGGCTGCAGCCTCCTCGTCATATACATCAGCCCCCCATGGTGGGGGCTGTGGAGTAACATTATTGTACTCTAAAACATGAAATTATTTATGTATTTATTTTTAAAAAGACTGTGTTTGATATGGGATTAAAATGATGGGCTGTGTATAAGATATAAACTAATGATTCATTATTTTAATATTTCATAAAAAACTAGGCTACTCCTCCCAGAAGCTTCCGCCACCTCACATTACGTTTAAGGCATGGCTAGCAATAGGCAGCAGAAAGCGTTATTTCTGACTATATTCGAGGTAAGAAATGGTTTTAATTCCCCTATACTGCTGAATTTAGCGTTATTTATGTGCCTATTCCTCTTAGTCCTGTGGCTGAAGAAGTCTACGCTAGAATAAGGCTGCATATCACTAAATATTATGTCTGAAATTAGTTAATTTATTTTGTGTGTATTTTTTTGTTTCAGATATGAAATCATTCCCCATATCCATGGTGGAATGGACTTTTCAAGACGTTCAATGCTCAGTTTAGGGTATATTTAGGCCATGTTTTATTCAAAGTATTCCTTGATCCTGTTGATTGGGAGCTGTTGTTTGTTTCTGGAATGATTTAAAAGAGAAGAAAATAAAGTTTAAAATTGCTCATGCTTTGTTCCGATGCATTTTAAATGGCAGTTTTGGCGACAAATGTAGGCCTACAATATTATGTTAAAAACGCCAGCCACAGCCCTCAACATAATGACGTCAGTCACGTGTTTTCCCACTCCAGCCATCAGCTCCCCGCCTTCGCGGAAACAGCTTCCAGCGCGCCTGGACAGCACTTCTGAAAAACTAGATTGGGAGGTCCAATGTTGCAAGGAGTTTTTGTGATATTCTGCATGGTAGTGAGGGGCCTCCTTGTGGCTCCAATCCATTCGGAGTTCCCCAACAGCTCCAAAATGGCAATGCTGGATAAACGCTATGTTTTGATGATCGTTTCCTCCTTCATTCCAAAAATATTCACACGGAGTGAAAAATGCATTCTCTGCGTCTCCTCTTGCTTCATATTTCCATGTCTCCTTCTTTGCGCATAATAACCATACCATGTGTGCTACATTACGCGATACAGACCATTTTGCACCTTCTTTTGAAACGTGTTAAATATAGAGTCAGATACCGCTAGCAAAATTGCTTTCGAGGTTTGATAAATCACTTTGCGAGTGCTAAATTAATATATTTACATAAAACACCTCCCCACAAGACGCACTTATGCAGTAAACGCTTCCATATATTGCATATTCATTACAGAAAAAGTACTAAATGGATAAGAGGAGCTATTTAGCACGTTTTAAAGACCAAATCCTTTTTTAGCACGCTGTTGATAGATCAGTTTGTACTTTTTTTAGCGCGTGCGCAGTGGAATAGCTCACGTTTTTATACACGCAAACCTTTGATAGATCCGGCCCATAATGTAGAATAAAGCAAACAGAACAGGGTGCACAATACTGTGACAGTTGCTATATATATATATATATATATATGTACATACATATAGCACATATATACTTTATATACAATTATGACATTCTGACTAAAAGTGCAACATAAATTGTCTTTCATTAAATTGTCTTTTCATCCCTTCATACTGGCATTTATCAAAATCCATTGTCTATGAAACTTATGCTTCGTGACAAATTTGCTGAATCTTGTAGGTGTTTATTCTATTGCTGACTCTGAGAGGAAAGAATGATCGGTCAGATTGTGAAAAGAAGAAGAAAAAATTACTACGCTTTTCGTTTTAATGCAGAAATGAGAAATCTGCTGTTTTTCTATGATGGATCATTTATCTCACCAAAATAACACAAAACCTACATTTATATTATGATGAGAAATGTATATATATATATATATATATATATATATATATATATATATATATATATATATATACACATATATTTAGTTCATTTATTTTGCAGTCTTTCCTTCGACGTAGAAAGTACATTACGGCTCCCCCGAGAAGTAAAAGTACTGTAGCTCTTAGTGCAACATGCTGAAAGCAATAAAAATAAGGATCCTCTTCTCTAATGGTGCATTAACACAGCACATGGTGAAGGCAGGTAGTTCACAGCATTCATTAATACTTCAGGAGTTTAATTTATATCTATGTTTGTAATAATTGATTGTCGTAGGTATTTCATTGAATATTTCTTTACATGCTGGTCCTACTTGTGCATTATAAGTAAGCTGAAATGGTGCATAATTAAAGTTTCCTTTAGCACTAAACTGTAATGCTGTGGTAAAAAAAACAGTAAGGGATGGAGAGGGAGGTTGATAACTGACCTTTGGATATACACTGCTCAAAAAATAAAAGAAACATGTAAACAACACAATATTCAAACTATCCACTTAGGAAGTCATTTCACATGCTGTTGTACAAATGGAATAAACAATAGCTGGAAATTATTGGAAATTAGCAAGACGCACACAGTAAAGGAGAGGTTCTGTGGGTGAGGACCACAGACCACTTCTCCGTAACTACGCTTTCAGGCTGATGTTTTGGTCACTTTTGAATGTTGGTGATTCTTTTACATTCGTAGTAGCATGAGACGGACTCTACCACCGGATGGCACATCAATGTGAGCTGTGGCAAGAAGGCTTTCTGTATCTATCAGCATAGTGTCCACAGGCTGAAGGTGTTACCAGGAGAAAGGCCAGTACAGCAGGAGACATGGAGGGCAACAACCCAACAACAGGATAGCTACCATTGGCTTCATGCAAGGCGGACCAGGAGGAGCACTGCCAAAAGACTGCAAAATGACCCCCATCAGGCCACAAATGTGCATGTGTCTGCATAAACGGTTAGAAACCGACTCCATGAGGATGGTATGAGGGCCAGACGTCCACAGATGAAGGTGTTGCTCACAGCCCGATACCGTACATGACGTTTGACATTTGCCGGAGAACATTAGGATTGGTAAATTCACCACTGGTGCCCTGTGCTCTTCACAGATGAAAGCAGGTTCACACTGAGCACATGTGACAGAATTTGGAGACACCTTGGAGAGCGTTCTGCTGCCTGCAACATCCTTCAGCATGACCGATTTGGTAGTGGGTCGGTAATAGTGTGGGGTGGCATTTCTTTGCCGGCACAGCTCTCTATGTGCTCGCCACAGATAGCATGAATGTCACTAGGGACTGAGATGAGATCCTCAGACCCCCCTGTGAGACCATATGCCAGTGCGGTTGACCCTGAGTTGCAGGACAATGGTAGACCTCATGGATGGAGAGTGTAAGCAGTTCCTGCAAGATGAAGGAAATTAAACTCTGGATTTTCCTCCCTGTTGCGCAGACCTGAATCTGATTGAGCACATCTGGGACATTAGGTCTTTATCCATCCAACCAACGTCATGTTGTACAATAGACTGACCAGGAGATGATGGATACTTTAGTCCAGGTTTGGTGAGGAGATCCCTCCAGAGACCACCCATAACCTCATCAGGAGCATGTCCAGGTGTTGTAGGGAGGTCATACAGGTATATGCCGGCCAAACACAACACTGAGCCTCATTTAGACCTATTTTAACGACTTTACATCAAAGTTGGATCAGCCTGTAGTTGGTTTTTCCATTTAAATTTTTTGTGCAACTCCAAATCAAGGCCTCCATTGGTTAATACATTTGATTTCTAGGGATGATTTACATGTGATTTTGTTGTCAGCACATAAACTTTGTACAGAACAAAGTACTGGATGGGAATCCTGTTTCTATGACTGACTGGCTGTGCTCTCTTTCATCCTCTGACATGGGAGCTAATCTGCCTGGCAGTGTGTTTCCTGAACGGTGCCGCCTTTTACAGTTGCTTTTTTGTATCTCTGCTTCCGTCTCCTTGAGGCCCCTCATAGTGAACCTGGTTCTGATGGAGGTTCCTTCCTGTTATCAAAGGGAGTTTTTCCTCTCCACTTTCTCTACAAGCATGCTTGAGATGTGAGGATTACTTTCAGAAAAGTCAATGAGTCGATGCGTAATCAGCTGAAGTTTTCATTAGATAGAAAACTTTGAATCAATCTGACTCTGGGATGATCTGAGGTGAACTTTAAAGTGCCGCCGAGAAGACATGATGTTGAGTGGCGCTATATTCAGATTTGGGATGTGTGTTATTTGAGCGTTCCCTTTATTTTTTTGAGCAGTGTAGTTAAGCAAACACAGACACTAAAGTTTGTCCATTTTACCTTCGGAGTGGGGGTGCTGGGCTGCTGATAGCCACAGAGAAACTGATGTTTCAAAGTAAAAACACAAAGAAGACAGAAGAGAGACGAGGTCTGAGTTGAAGAGGTGTTTGTGGTAAAAGCCCCCCCCCCCCAACTGCATGGCAACAGAGAGGAAACATACAGTGTAATAATGTTTTTGTTTGTTGGCTTTACCATAGCGACATCAGCTTGGAAGATCTGCTTGATAAACTTGTTCTTGGACGAGTGGACGAGCTGGATGATGTCTGTGTGAAGGCTGTCACGGTTTTTCTCTAGAAATCCTGACCGATCAATGAAAGGGGAAATAATACAAATGGATCAGATATCATCTTAATATTAACAATATGATTTAAACTGTGAAGGTTAGTGCAAATGGTATGCTTCAAAGATAGAGAGGCTTTGAGGTGTGGTTTGCTGTTTCCAATGTTGATCCAATAAGCAAGGCAAATTTATCGGTGGCGTTAGCGCGCGCAATACCAGCATGTAAAGATGACAATGCAAAAGGTTTCAAAGCATGATACCATACAAGGAAGATGCATTGAATCAAAGCAAGTAGGAAAAATAAAACAACAAATAACAAATAAAAATAAAATCAAAAAAGAATATTAAAAAATGCTGGATTTTTTATTAGTATGAACTGTTTAACTAGAACAGTGGAAGGCAATCCTAAAACAAATGTGTTTTTTGTCTCTTGATTTAAAGGAACTCAGGCTCGCTGCAACATTTCTTTTGCAGGTTTTCTGTGCTTCCTTCTGTTCCAGATAAGTGAGCATAGGAACTAAATGCTGCTTCCAGCATGTTTATAGTTGCCCTGGTTCTTAGTTCTGCAGAGTAGGCTGGAGCCAGAAGACCTGAGAG
Organism: Cyprinodon brontotheroides; assembly: GCA_018398635.1. Classification (NCBI taxonomy): domain Eukaryota; kingdom Metazoa; phylum Chordata; class Actinopteri; order Cyprinodontiformes; family Cyprinodontidae; genus Cyprinodon; species Cyprinodon brontotheroides. The sequence goes on along the minus strand of JAGKQL010002945.1, from coordinate 20,335 downwards.
TGGTCCTGAGTGGTTGATACACCCGATAAGCAGCAAGCTCCAGGATGTATTTAGCTGTTAAGAGATGAGGAGAGTTATAGACTAACAGAAGGATTTTAAAGTCTATTCTCTGGAAATGAGATACAGGGAGCCAGTGCGTAAGGCGCGACTTTAGAACTGGGGTGATGTGCTCTAATTTCTTAGTCTTAGAGGACACTGGCAGCAGCATTCAGATCTCAGCCGCAGCTGTCTGATCCACTTTTAGGCAGACCTGTGAAAACACCGCTGCAGTAATCAATTCGACTAAAAATAAACGCGTGGATTAGTTTTTCCAGATCATGTTGAGACATTAGTCCTTTAATCCTGGAAATGTTCTTCAGGTGATAGAAAGTTTCCGATCTTGTAATTGTCTTTAAATGCTTTTGGAGGTTCAAGTTCGAATCCAGCACTACACCTAGACTTCGGCCTGATCAGTGGTTACTAGCTGAAGCCATTGAAGCTGGTATGCTAACTTTAGGATCTCCTATTGGTCCAAAGATTGGCTACTGTGCAGATTTATAAATAAAAGTATCAATTTATTATCAAATTACAACTTACAATTTACAACTTTATCTCTGTTTTCCATCAAAGCAGAGGTCCTGAACATATGTCGGATTTTTATTGAGTTAAAAATGTGCTCAAAAAAATATAAAATTGTGATTTATGTTATTTCATGGTAGGTGTTTAAACTATAACTCATCACAGTTTTTAGTGTTGGACATTTTTAGCTTTTCATCCAGATCAGAATTTGTTTCCAGTATTTAAGATTTCATCAATCTTGAATCAATTTGATTGTATGATCTGGTTGAACTGTAAAGTGCCTTGAGATGACATGTGTTGTGAATTTGGCGCTATAGAAATAAATTGAATTGAATCAAGCTGTAGCAGCAGATCAGAGTGCCTGTTACTCTTCTGTTGTTTAGGTCTGATTTGTGTTTGTTACTAATGTACGTTGTGTATAACAGCTGGATTTTAGGATTGCTAGTTCTTCTTGAATTCATATAGTTTGTAGTTAAAGTGCAAATGAGCTTTTTATTCTAAATATATTTCAAATCTTCAAAATCAAAGAGAAATCTTCCAGTTTTTCTTTTAATGTGGATGAAAAAGTTAAAGAAAGTACCTCTGGATTCATAATGCACCACTCCAGCAAAGTGTTGAATGCCAAACTGGGTTTCATAGCTGTTTTTAGGAGGAAAGTAGTTGGTGTTGAGCTTGTGCTGTGAGTTGAGTTTATACAACATTGTAGCGTCGGTCCCCTAACAAAAGATAAAGGACAACAGATGGTTTTCATGGTCTTCACGCCACGTATAACTGGATCTGTTCGCAGAATAAAATAAAAACAAGATCTGTTTGTTTTGTACCTTTGGGAACTTGCTCTCTTCGTCGATGAGGGAGATGATGTTCATGGGTTTGTTGGCGATCATGTCCAGAGCGTCCTGGTTATCTGTGAACTCGATGTGCTGCCAGTTGATGTCCTCCAGGTTGTACTCCTCCTGCTCCAGTTTGAAGACATGGCGAACGAAGAACTGCTGCAGGTTCTCGTTGGCAAAGTTGATGCACAGCTGCTCAAAACTACAGAAGCAGACAGAAGGTTTCACAGACAATACAAGGAAAACAAGCTAGATAGAGTTTTAATCCCCCAGAAAAGATTAGCTACCTGTTGACGATGAAGTTCTCAAAGCCGAAGATGTCCAACAGTCCGATTGACCTTCTTATGACGCTACTCTCGCAGGTAGGAGGTCGGTAAATGGCTGCGTTTATTTTATCTACTATCCACACAAACAGCCTGCCGTAAATCCCCTGGACAAATATGGCACATTGTCAGCAGCAAACAAATTCAAGAAATGAACTTTTGAAAACCATATTTCCCTGTCTTAAAGGAAAAGTCCAGTCAGCAAGGAATAACCAATGGGTCATTATTTATACCTAAAACTAAAACGTTCATAGTGATTTAAGAATTTACCGTTAATCAGGAAAAAGTCACATTCAGAATTAAAACTTCTGAAAGTACTTTAAGTATGAAATGATTACATATTTTTCAATACATTATGGGTGTTTTTAATTCAGAGTAATTTTCATTTGAATGTGCTTTACTGGAGGCATCCATGTTTGTCAAAGACCACCAGAAGATAGCAGGAGGGAGGTGTTGCTATATTTGGGCCAAAATGACCGCTTCCAGACTCGGTGATTGCGATGAAAATTATTTTTATTTTTTTTACTGATTAACGCTAAATTCATTAAATCACCGTGAACGAATTAGTTTTAGGTATAAATAATGATCCATTGATTATTCCCTGCTGACCGGACATTTTCTTGAACATGTACGGAAGAGGATTAGGGCCACTGCAAAAAAAAAAAAAAAGTTAACTGATTTTTTATTTTTATTTCAGTTTAACATTGGAAAAAAGTCAGAATTTGACTTTTCCTCAGAATTTTGACTTTATTGGTTAAACTGATTTTTAGACGCTATTTCAGCTTAACATGGGAAAATGAATTCCTGATTTTTCTCAGAATTCTGACTTTTTCTCAGAATTCGACTCTTTTATTGTCAGAATTCAGTCAGACTCCTGAGAAAAGTCAGAATTTGGAGATTAAAGTCAGAATTTGAGAAAAGTCAGAATTCTGAGATTAAAGTCAGAATTTGAGAAAAATACGGTGGCTGAGAAGTGGCAAAACATTATTTTACAATTCAAAACACATTAACAAATAAAATACAAAATAACATTTGAAGAAACAAAATTATATTTTATGTAACAAATGTATTTTTGAAAAAAAAGAAAAGTTTAAATTTTTAAAAACAAATTTACATTTTAGGAAACAAATTCACACATTTTAAATAAGTTAGATTTTTAGGTGAGAGAAAGTTTCATTTTAGAGAAAAAAATACATTATAGGGAAACAAATTTACATCTAAAAAAAATTGACCGTTCGTCGGAAACACTTGTGCAAGTGCAAAGACAAAACTGCAAGCTGCAAAACACATTACATAGCCAAAACAAATTAACAAAAGACGGCAGCACGGAAAGGGAATGTCCCAGTGGCCGGATGTGACGCCACCATTACCCTGACTTGCAGTACAAACAGCTCAATCTGTAGTCCTCCTGCTTTCCTCTAGCTATATAGAATATTACTTTTTTCATAAAATATAATTTTGTTTCTTCAAATGTTATTTTGTTTTTTATTTGTTAATGTGTTTTGAATTGTAAATGTGTTTTGCACTTCTCAGCCACCGTAGAAAAAAAAGTCAGATTTCTGAAATTAAAGTCAGAATTCTGAGAAAAAAAGTCTGAATTCTGACTTTTTTCCCATACTAAACTGAAATAAAATGTAAAAATCAGTTAACTTTTTTTTTTTTTTTTATTGGC
>JAGKQL010002944.1:0-27768 GCA_018398635.1 Cyprinodon brontotheroides | reverse complement strand
GACATAAATCATAGATGTATTTTTATTGACTACAGAACAGCTTCTTCCGTTTTTAATGTATGCATGGTCTACTGGTAAATTGAATTGTTACCGAGAAAGATTGCTGATTTTTAATTATTTTTATTTAACAGATTCAAATTTTTTCCATGTCTTAAAAAACAACAAAAAAAACTATTGTGAAACTCGTTGACCTATGACCTTTTAAACATACATATTGGTTTACAATTAAAGACGTAGGTAAGCGGATGTTCCAACAATGCAGTTCCAAATTTCTCCAGAGTGGTGCCCGACTTTTTTCCACCAGTGAATAAAGTGAATGTGATTGGGGGCGGAATTGTTATGGCGGAAGGGTTTGCAAGCACATTTGGTTGTGATCGGTGTTTTGGAAGCATCGCACTTTAACCAGTTAACAACGGGTGGTAGTATGTTCCCAATGGGAAATGACATTGGGACCAAGTAGCACTAAATTGGTGACTTACAAATGACACTGTCAAGGAACGCGTTACAGCGGAAACAAGCAAGAGAAAGAGTTTTGTGTCGGAGGTCGGTGGATGAGTCTCCTCCGCCACACATTTTATATTTAGAGGGAGGAAAGTGGGGACCAAGTTGTTGTGGAAGAGGACGCGCAGGAGCTTGGTTTGGTGTAGAAGTTTTACAGCCATGCATGTTTGAGCCCCTTGCCTCGCATAGCGCTACCAGATTCCGTTAGCTCTACGCCTGCCGCATCCCCGTGAACACTGGGACGGAACTCACTGGTAAAGTAAATGATTCTTATTTGCTTATTTCAACCGCTGCATAAGTATTAAGCTGAGGAGCATATAACGCAAAATGTTTTCATTGACGATTACCAAGTATTGTAATATGATTGGCCGGTTTAGGTGCAAAAACTGATCGATAACTACCTGGACTGCATAAGAATGAACACAAAAAACAGGATTTTTTAAAGCTAGAAATGTCTAAACTTTTACGGGACAGTGCGGTCACGATAAAGAGTGCGTATTTATATACATGTTTAAGCCAGAATTATTTGAAATTTAAATATGACTTCCCTACAACTTTAAACTCCAATGAATACTGTACAGATTGTTGTTGTTATAAAAAAATGGTAAATAACAGTTGTATCTAGCAGATACTGTATTTATACAGATATTGTATTTATTTATTTATTTATTGTAGTTTGTTTATTAATGAAAAACATTCTGTTGAATTTTGGAGTCTTTGTTTTTATCCTTGTGGTATCGAAAATGACTTCGAGTATCGAATATTTTACTTAGTATCGGTATCGAGATGAAAAGTTTAGTATCGTGACAACCCTACTAGCAGAGATAATAGCTATCCAAAGCCTTACTCCACCATCTGTAACTTTGCATCCTAGCTTTTGACATTTCCTTTTTTAGAACACAGAAAACCTTTTGAGTGCTTCCAAAATCTATCAAATCCAATTTTAGCATCAGGTTTACCATAAAATATTTTTGCTTTAACCTACACTGACATAGAATAGTGCATATATAAATAATCTTTAAGCCTTGTTTATCAATTACAACAGTAATAAAGCGTATTTAGAAAAAGTTAAAGCTAAATGTTAGAGGTAAGAAGTTTCAATCCACATTATTTTTCATTAACGTGTCCTTCAGCATGGACTATCATTCTTCCCTGAAATATGAAAAAAGAAGAACCTTGTTTTTTAAATTCCTTTTCTATCTGCAAGATATTAGAGAAAGAGACATGTAAACGAAGGATCAAGCTGCTTCTTCTCTTGCCAATATTACAAACTGGGCCAAGTGAGTGAGAAAGAGAGCAGGAACCACTATCTCCTCTTTTAGAATCTGTGCCAGGAGCAGAATGTGTCAAATAAGACGCCAAGTGTCTGAGTCTTTTCTTCCTGAAGCCCATTTAATCTTCCCTAAACAAATTTAAATTGTATGCATTTATTTCATTACATTTATTATTCAAGGTACTTCTACAGAGTTTTTATTTAAAAATTAAATACTGTTTTTTCTTCTAGAACCACCTCTCTTTGAAGCCTAATGTCGCCTTGAGAAAAAAACGGTGTTATCCATTTCATTTGTTAACACTGCAATGCTGCATGTAAATGAATTGATCAATGTATCCTGAAAATATTCTTGGACTGGTTATGAGGGCTGAGTGTTAGGACCAAATTTTTCATACCAAAACTAATATATTTTATTCTCCTGATCATTTCATCAACACAAATTATAAATGACAGAAATTTCATTTCAATCATCCTTTCTTGGAGCTGACCTAAACACTAAGTGCAACTAAGTCCAAGCTGCAAAGCATGCTTAAAAAAAAAAAAATAAAAAATAAAAAGTTAGCAGGCCCCCTCACTGTAAACAATGAAAATCTAACATGTTTTCAGTGAGGGATTTTTACACAATGAACTACTTTATCAGGTATGAGCATACATCTTAAAACAAAAAGTGCCAGACTGACTCCAACAACAATGAAAGGACAAAGTGAAAAAAAAAAAAAAAAGCCAAATTTTCTAAAAATGGGATCTGTATAACTGCAATTTAATTTATTTTGGTTAACAGTCCTAAGCAGACCATTAAAGTAAAAATGTTTGCTTGTCTGGATAAGGATGAAGTAGATTGTGATTGGAAAGTTTAAAAATGCCTGCATCTTTGAAAGCTGTGTAAGATGTCCAGTGATTTTATTTAATCTCTGGTGGGAAAGTTAATATGGTGTCTTCACTTTGGTTGCACTGCTAAATCTCAAAGAACAATGATTAAAGAGTTTGGTTGTCTTTCTAATTCTCATTATCTGTTATCTCGGCAAGCCGTTTTTCTGATGCTTCTGATGTGCAAGACAGCATGATGTAAACATTGTCCAGAACAGACAAGGAAAAAAAAGGTTTACGGTCTATGAAGATTTAAGACTGCAGCACATTTTTGTGCAGGTACCGTAACATATAAAAAAATAAAATTTCAACTCAAGTTTTTTCAGTGAAGATATCATACAGACCCATGAACAATACAGAATTATAGAGGGTTGCTGGTTGCAGTAGTACAGTCCCCATCAGGGCCTGTAAATACAAACTAGACTTTCTTCCAGAAATTGCTTTCTATTATTCTACAATATTAAGGACAAAGCATGCTGCTTTTTGGAACGACATTATCAGTGCTTGCTCATGTTTTGGGAGATTATCAGACCTCTAGGTTTCAGCCTAATCAGTCATCATTACAGTATTACTAAAGGACCCATTCTACTTTTCATTTAAAATAAAATTGAGACAAATTTGTAATGCCAATCACTTCCTCCTTACTCTGCATTCACATCGGATGCAAATAAGGCAAGTATTTTATATGCTATCTCAATATAATGGTGCATTCACGAGTGATTACACAGTCTGCAATGCGAAGGATGTGTTTTGAGTGCATATTAGGCAATCAAAGCGAAGTGGCACCGAGATTTTAGGTGTAGTGGACGCATGGAGAGAAGGAAGAAAAGTAAGCAAAGTTTCTCGATGGAAAAATATAAACTGCTTATTTAATTTGCGTCAAATTACTGATTAGGAACTGGATGTATTTGTGACATGGGGTTACTAAAAATAACATGACTATGATAAGGCTAAAAATAACAGGTAGGAAAGAAGAAAACAGCTCATCTCCGTTTTCTCATGGCCATGACCACAGGGTGAGATGCAACAGCCTGTAGCTCCTGCAAATGCTGTTAGCCATATATAGCCAATATAGTCAGCTTTTTATTAAGACAAGTACTGGATACTATTAGACTTAATGTGAGCACATTAAACTCAGGGCACACTCATTAAATAAAGCATAACAGATGTATAAATAATCTCTGCTTCAGTGATTTCCACTCCCCCAACATGATTGCAAGAGAAGGGACAACACACAAAAGAAAGGTCTGGATAAGAATTTCACAAAATCAGTAGAGCCAAACACCGTTCCTCTGCCCAGCTCACTTTTGGCTCATGTCCAGATATAGTAGCACAGAATGGCTTGGATTAGACTAGGAGTGGAGAAACAGAAAACCTCAGGGCCCTCATGTCCACTTCTACGTAGACACTTTGCTTTTAAATGGACAAACTGAGACTTCAGTGGAAACATTGTTTTTATAATAGCAGTAGTTCAGTATTCAGATGCAATCACATAAATGGATGGTTTTGTTAAGTAGTTTGGTTTATTAACCATCTTGTTTCTGGTATATTTAAGGCAACTGATCTTTGGGTTTCCAAACACCATTATTAAGTTGAAAACATCTCAAGTTATTTTCCAACATTTTAATCCAAAAGTTTGCATCCAAATCCAAAAATTAACATTTCAGAAATGTCTGCAAAGTAAAATGGCTTACTTCATTCCTACATATGAGACCCTTTTACTTTCCACTAAATGTCCAATTGACATTCAATGGGGGGGCGGGGGGGTCTTTTTTGTTCTAATTAATATTTGGTCACAACTTAAAATTTGTAGTTTAACTCTAGAGTCAGTAATCTTTGAATAGATAACCCAAGCCAGTCCTAAAATATTGATCTGATAGAAATAATAAAAAAATTGTTCAAAGAAGATGTGTAAAAAAAAAAGACCAGCTTTCATAAAATAAAGGCAATAATGGTAAAATTGGGGTTTTATATGAACTACTGCTAAAAAATATCTTAGAGGTCTGAACACATTAATTTATGAAACTTAAACTTTTGTACAAATGGACATATTACATCCCAAACACTAAATATTCTGCTGCTGTTCTTAAATTGCCCAAAAACAGCATTAGCTACAACTGATGTTTAAATATGATTCTCCTTTATTGTTAGAATGAATATGAAGTTTCCTCCAGAACACAACATTGTGTTAACAGACATGTATACTTAAAAAAAAGAAAAAGAATGTACACACTTTGAAGTGAGAAGAAGATATATACCAGTTTAAGTACATGAAGATGTGGAACCACGTGTCTTGCAACTGAGGATAAGAGCCTACCTTCATGATTCAGCATTCAAGGCGGCGTTGTTAGCTTATCTAACCATGTTATTATGGTAGGATTCATAAAGTGATCTCATTGCTACAATTCTCAACAGGCAACTGGTGTCGACACTAATATTGTTTTATACTTTGAAGCTAGTTTTTGTTTATTTGAAATCCTAATTTCATTTTTCTTTAAATATTAATATATCCAAGAGATTCTAGCATATAGAGCCATTGCCTAACATTATATCAAAACAAATTAATAAGAAACTGTCTCTATACAAAGGGACAATGGCCCAAAATACAAGAAAGGGAAACCCTGATCCCTTGAAACAATCAGATTAATCAATTTTAAAAATAATGATCTATAATCTAGGTAATGGGTTAAATAAGAGTGTAGACTTAAAAGGGCCATTTGCTGAAAAGAAAACCAATGTAAAACAGAATCAAGTCAAAATTGTAAAAATATTTTATTTTTGCCTTCAAGATCAAAACGTCCGAGTCCGGGTTCTTAATCACTTGTAATGCGGCACAGTTTCAGTTTCAACTGGATTAAATTCTGTTTTGTTTTTTCAAACTCCAGTAGTAAAAGTTATGTCTATTTATAGTTGAATTATCAGAAAATGTAATCAATGATAAAAAATCTTAGCTGCAGCTTAAAATGGCCATGCGGATTTTATCAAACAACAGAAGGTCATTCAAACCTCAAGAGTCTATAATCTGTAATACATATCTTTAAACAAGAAGTAATCTAATCTAAATCAGGATTGTAATCTCTAATATTTAATTACACAATCAGGCGGGATCAGAATAGCAAATGTAGACTGTTAATACGTTTTTTTTTTATTCTTTAAAATAATTGTCACTAATGACCTTTGCTTATGTTTTTTGTGTTTTAAGTTCTTCCATTTTATTTTTGTTTCTTTTAATATTTTTACTCTAATACTTGTAATTGGGACCCGTGGAGGAGGACACTCTATGTTATGGGCTAATGAGATCCTTAAGCAAATAAATAAATCAATACATAATGGATATGACATACTCTTTAGAAGATACTAAACATTACTACAAGACAGCCAGTTACAGTTACACTAATTTAATGTCGGTCGAAAAATATATTTTAATTTCATGAACAATTCTGATCTGATCAATTATAGTTTCCAGAATGCAGTATATGATAGCAGAATATAAAATAGTGATATACTTTACAAAGGATATGCAAGCAGCAAGTAAAAAGATCCTCACAAGCAGATCTTCAAATTGTTCAATTACCAGCTCCCACAGAGATTTAAGAAGCCATGAGGAGGTTTGAGGGTGAAGAAAATTTGTTCTTTATTAAGAAAACAATTAAGGACGACAGATTAATATTTTTAGGTGAGATCACTGAACTTTGTCATCTTACCCTCTTCTGCCGGTAATTCTGCAGCACATCAAGGCGGGCGCCAGGGAGAGAGAGATGGGAATACAATTAGTTAAACGTGATTACTTGAGGGAGGGATAGTGAGTTGTGGGCTGATTATTCTGCACCACATTAACTTTAACTGAATTTATTGCCAGGTATTTTCGCATTGGATGTTTGGTGATATTTCAACAGCACACTGACATTAACAAGCTTCCCCTTTTCACGAGGACTGCCGTTACATGATGGCCCCGCACATGAACAAAGTAACCAAACATTTTTCTTCTCCTCCAACGAAAACCATTTCAACCAGCTCCTTACCATTAGCTCCATATCGTTCCGCTGTTTCTTCACACATCTTCTAAAACTCAGGCCTGTGCTCGTTCACGTTGAAAAAAGCTAAAACTTCCTCCAATCGCCTTCGTGTGAGCGTTGTCCATGGTTAACGGTAGCTCGAGGACACAGCTTGTTCCTGTTAAGCTCCCAACCTTTAACCGGGCAGTATCCTGTTCCTCCGCCCGGTCTGCTCCCCACGCGTTAATTTTTTAAATAAAAGTACGGAGTCAAATGCTGAATAAAGTCCACGGTAAGCTGACAGCAGGTGCAGTTGTACGCAAGGACAGCGTGGGACCTGACGCAGGTGTGCGCCGACAACGGACGAATTAACGGCTCTTTGCTAACCAGAAGCTAACAGGGGCTAAAGCTATGTTTGACTCTGCTTAAATTCGCCGGCTCGGTTCTGCTAGCTTTCTCGTGAACCTTTAGCAAGATTTCATGTCGACGTCACATCAGTTGAACGCCGCCGCCGTCTTCCACTCGTTTTAAATCGATATATCAAACACGGTCCGTCTGAATTGGTTATTTAAACATGTGTTAAGAGTTGCAGTTTGGCTCCTCTCGCACGCTCCGGCTATGTGTTTGCGGAATCACCAGGGTTGTGATCGGCACCAATCGCGTTTCTTCGTCGAATGCGGAGTTCAGTGTCCGCATGTGGAATGCGCTGATTGGTTGACAAACCGATGTCCTATTTTCTCTCCGTCCACTGTTCGTTTGCATGAATGTAACGTCATAACTTCGCTCACATTTCAGATAACGTTGGGGGATCTAATATATTAACGTTAACATCAAAAACAGACCTAATTAACCCTCTCATATATTTGATTAATAAATAGGTATTTATATTTGGATAAATGTGTATCTCTTATTAGTATTTTGTTTTTAACTGGAACTACTCATAATGTTCATAAGTTGGTCAAACAGTATTTTTTATTATTATTTTGAAATAAGACCTACAGAAGTTAAGCATATATAACAATAAGGCTTTTTCTTTTTTTCTTTTTATGTATGGTAAGAATATGTGTACATATATGCATGTACATTGTTAATTTTTTATTTCCTATTTATGCTACACTCTAGTGGTTCTATTTTGTATTTGTAGTGAAGACCACAATTTTTTTATTCAATCATTTATTTATTTATTTATTTTGTTTGTTTTGTTTTCCTCTGTTTTTTGGTCTAAGATGTATATGTGTATATATTATGACTCACTAATGTTTTATTACTTTTTATTCTTGTGGGTAGACGCACAGTAGTTCTGATGGGTGGGGGGAGGGGGGGTGACTTTATAATGTAAAAAAAACATATCTGTTGGATATGAACTGTTTGTTTGTGTTTAATAAAATATATTTTGTTGGCAGCACTGTATCTAGGCATTTAATAAAGACAAAGCATCATATGTACATATTTAGCTACAGCATGGTTGGGGGCAAATATAATCGGTATATGTCTGATTTCACAAAAGCGCTTTCTGAAGGACTACAGGGACATGTCCCCACCAATAATTTCAATACATGACTTTTTGCGGTATGTGGGACAAATTCTAAATTTGATTTTGTTGATTTTGAAGGAGGATAATCACTAATGTAGCTTAAAGGGAAAAAAAAACATCCATCAATCAATCCACATTTTTTCTGGATGGAGATTGATGGATGGGAGAATGAAACGAAATGGTTGGGAGGGGATATATAATAAGCAAACATTTAACGAAGTATTGTTATTCATCCTTTCTTTTATATATATATATATATATATATATATATATATATATATATATATATATATATATATATACACATACTGTATATTGTCTAACTGCCTATAAATATAAATATCCTTTTATTTTAGTTCTTTTGTGTTCTCAACAATATGAAAGCATTCAATAAATATATGTTTGAGCTCATTTTTGTAAAATACAAACCCTTTTGAAAGCGTTTGTGTCGAGTAACTGTAGATCCATCAGCCCCCTCCCTAAGAGTGTCCCATCCAACTTTCATCACAAAGTTACACCCTTGGCTGAATTTTATATTTTTTTCCTTATTGCCTAAATCTTTAGAGTGATGGCATTAGATTTACTAACAATATTTTGCTGTTGAGTTATCAGGACTCTCTTTCTTTTGGAAGTAGTATCAGATTACACTGGACACTAGCCAGACTTCTTGTTGGGCCACATGCTGGGACAGAACAAGTACATTTTTAGCATTTGTTGCTGTCTTTTAAAATATTCTGATTGGTTATGGTTGTTATTTTTCCTGCTTGCTTGCAAATTCACATGTACCTTTAAATTGACAATGAAAAACTACATGTCTGTTTTTGTTTTTTTGTTTGTTTTTTTTGTGTTTTTTTCACACTTTTAGTTTAAATGAATAATGAATTAGGAAAAAAAACATTCAACCTGCTCTACTTAATTTTCTTACTGAATGATTTTTATTTTTTATTTTTACCGATACACGTTCAGTTTGATAAAACAGTGACACGTGTTTTAAATTCTTCAATATGTATGCAATGCTTACTTTCATAATATTACTTTTTAAAATCACCTTTACCTTACCATGACACCCATGTTAGTTGCAGTTCCACAATTACATACCGCGACTTTTCAGAGGTTTTGGAAGTCCATGTTGTAAATTTATCAATTTTATAAATAAACTGAAAATGTTCCCCAATAATCTGATATGGTTCACAAAGCCGGTTGGCTCCTCATCATTTATTATCTTCTTTTAGTCAGGAAGCCCCGCTGAAGTTATAATTGATTATACAAGGGAGCTCTGGCTATGGTAGCAGTATTAAATACATAAAGCAGGTTTAAAATAATTAAACAAAATCACATTAAAAGTTTGAATGTGTCTGATCTTCTGGTTTTTTGATTCAGTAATCCAAATATCAGCTATCTTGAGGCCAGAAATGATTTGCCTCAGAAGTATTACCAGTTTGTAAATCCCCTTGAATAAATGTATTCACTTAATAATCATTTTTTAACAATTCTTAGCCACTTATGGCCTTTTTTTCCTAGCTTATAATCAAATTCCAAGTCTTTATGGATCTGCTTGTGAAACAATCCCAGTCTCTGTCAGATTTGAAATTCAAATTGGTGATATAACAAACTTTCCCCCTATCCTTTTCTCTCTTTCTCCTTATCATAATGGGAACAAGTCTTTATCTATCAAATGAGTTCTGTGAGTCGTCACTGGAATGAAACAAATCATTATCTTGGTGAGTCTGGGAGAGAAGAGTCTTTTTAATCTGTTCTCATCGGATAACCAAAAGAAGTTCCAGAAGCTCACTATATCCGGCCGCTCGGTTGTTTTATCTGACAGACACGTTTATTTACGAACTTGCAGATTAATGTGCAGTGCCACAGTCGGAACCGTCCATATTGATAGCGAGAAACAAGTCTGTGCAGCTTAGTTTCAGAGATAAAAACAACAACTGCACCAGATTTAATCAATAAATGTTTGGATACCGAAACAGCTTTTAGAGGAGAATATGCTGCTGGATATAAGATCATATGTCTGATAGATTCCTCAGCTTATTTTAATATTACAGTTTAACAAGGTTTGTCATAATGTGGTATTATCATGTCCAGTAATACAGCCTTTTAATGTTTTGCCTTTCCATCTGTCAGTTGAGCTCTCTAAGATGAATGTTTCTCGGCGCATCTACAACAATTTTTCATATTCTATTTGTATGTCTTTTTCAAGGACAATTGGATTTGCATAAACATCCTTTCAAGAAAGCTCTGAATGGGGATCTTTACTGCCCACTCTAGAGGTGAGGCGTGATACTACAGCTTGTGGTCTTTCTGACCTTCATAGCTCCCAGCTTTATTTGGAGGACTGTTACACCTTTGGTGGGTATTTCCTTCAATTTAAATCTTTTAGAATGTCCAGATTGGAAACTTATTGGGAATGATCATTCAGATCTTATAATAAATAATCAGAGTGGTATACCTGACGTAGCAATATCTACAATCAAGCTGATGTTTTTAGAGCACTTTACAGATGGCTCATGGAATTTAGGCTGAATAACCAGACATTGTTTCTAATCACTTCCGGTCATTCGTGAAGATCCATGGGAGTGATTCGAAACAGAGATGCTACAGGTTTGACTGTGTTTCTGATGGGCAGCTGCAAGAATAAGCAATAAAAAAAAAAAAAAAAAAAAAATATATATATATATATATATATATATATATATATGGATGCACTGTTTATACTGTATATATATCCTATGCACCTTTTTTTTCCTTTGGCACATTCTTCTTCTTTGACTATTTGAGCTGATGTAACGAGTACATTTCTCCACTGTGAGATCAATAAAGTCAAACAATCAATAACTTGTCATCACCTAAAGCATACTTTTCCATTGACCCGTTCAACACTTTGTGATGTGGAAGCCACAAACCTCAATGGTTGTTATTGGGATGATATTTGACAAACAACATGAAAGATTTTCATCATAATGATGAGGAAGGAAATTAATACAGATTTTTAACAAACTCAAATTATTCAGAAAAGAATGAAATAAAAAGGGTATTTTTAGGATGTAGTGTCAGCTTTTCATTGATTTCTAGTTGTAGGATGAAAGACTGAACAGTAATAAATAAATGTTCATTACTTGGGACATACAATCTCTTCCTTTAAATATCTATTACTTGAATCCCAGCCTGTCTGGGATTTTCCTTCGCTGCGGATGCTTTTGTTCATAAAAAGTTAGACAGAGATTAATAACCCAAGAGGGGTCAATTTATATGGGGACTTAAAGGCTATCTGAACAGAAGGAGCTGAAAACAAATGCTCATCTCACTTATCTGTAAAAGTCCTGAAAAAGTAGTACCACCTTTGACTATAATTGTGGAATAATAAGATAATAATTAAGGGAGAGCACTGCCACCCTGCAGAAAAAGCTCCGCCTAGCTTCTTAGGGGGTAGGGGCTTAAATCTCTAGTTGGTACATAAGGTATCCCATCCCAAGCTTTTAAAAATTGTTTGCTGGAATTGTGGTCCGTTCCTGTTGACATAACGGCTGCAAGAGCTATGTTTTTATAAAAGGTTTATTAATAGTTTTTTTTAAAAAAAATACAAAATTTGACATCCAAAATTTCTATCACCTACTCTGCTTTTTGAGTGCATTCGAGTCAAAACAGTAGAATTAGACCAAAACAACATGATATGGTTTAAAACCAATGGATTGTCTCTCCAAAGTGTGGAAGTATTTATAGGTAGAAGGGATTTAATTTTAATGACAGGAGGTAAAATGAAAAAAGAGGAGCTCCCCTTGATAAAACAATTGGCTTTATAAAGAAATTATTTTCAGAAGACAAATCCCCAGACTCCCAAAACATAAAGGAAAACAGTTTAATCTTAGAATAATAGTAATAATCCACATATTCTTAGTAGACATGTCTCCTACATCAAAACACAAAATGAATTACCAACAATCCAAGGCAGCAAGTTGCATTTTATTTTGTATTTTATAGGATAAACACTAAGAAGTGCTTTTAACACTCCAGGTTAAAATATCTGAAAGGAAGTCCCGTCAGAGTTCGGTCTCATTGAAATATAAATCTATGCTTCTTTTTTAACCAAAAACTTGTGTTACATTTAACTGAAAAACATTACATGCAGTAGTATAAAGTGGAAGGGTAATGATATAAATGGCACCCTCCTTCATCCTTCATCCAGCAAGAACTATTAAGCATCCTCCCAATCCGGTGATTCCATCTTTAGTTTGGGGTCATCAAATAGGTCCCAATGACTATTTTAGGAGTAGTGATTTTACCAGTGGTTAATGTTGCCCATTCCCTATGGTGGAAAAAAATGGAAGAATGGGTGTCTGCTTGTTGATTAGTTTACTATAAATGTTTTATTTCTGACCAAGATGAGGACTTGGTGTGAATAATTCTTAATCTAAATTCATATCACAATGCACAGTTTAAGTTTACTAGACTGATTTTTGTTTAATTTTAGCTGTATATGAACTTCCTCAGTTTGTACCTTTTAGATAATTTGCTTTGATTTTTTGTACTGCATAAAATTAAAATGAATATAACAGTTCCAATACTTCAATGTACTGTATTCATATGACTATCTTGGTCAGTCTCTACCTAATATGGTGGTTTCAGACACAACAGGCAGCTATCTGTTGGAAATATATTTTTATTTTTAAGGCTGGTCACTATTTCATTCATCTGAAATAAAACAGTTTATTGAAAAAGAAAGCAGATTTAAATTCTGAAATCACTGTTTTGTGAGAATAGAAATGTTTCCACCAAGTTCCATAAAACACACATTATTTTTTGGCATTAAAAGTTCAAACATTTCTGGGAACAAAACTGAGTCCACAATTCTGTATTTTGTACATTTTTTCGAAATTCTGAAAAGGCTCAAAACTATGCATGCAAATCCCTGCTTACATGTTCAAATAAAAACAAAAATAAAAAATAATCTGACTTTTTATGACATTGATAAAAAACATCTGGCCCTGAACTTTTGACATATAGCTGCAAATCATCTGTTTACACCATGTTTTTCATTTTTGTTTTAATAAAACAGTGCATTAGATTCTTTTCAGCCATTATCATGTAATAAAAATGACTCAAATTTCTTTTTAACACAGATGGAAAATAATGCTGGTGTTTGAACAATTTCCTTGTATTCTGACCGTTACAGACACATAAGAACTAGAAAAACAATTTGAGAATTCTGTCAAAAAGCCTCTTTGTTTAAAAACTTTTAAACACAATGAGAAATCATAAAAATAGGAGAGAAAAAAATTATAACCCCATAGTGGGATAAAATAAAGACCTGCATTACAAGCCAACCTGTGGCACAACAATAAGGGAAGACGTTTATGATCCACTCCTTTGATTTTTTTACTATTAACATCAACTGAGTCATTTTCAGTTATTCACTTTAAAAGAGGGAGGTTTGTTAAACATGAATAAGTAAAATATTATTATTACAGTCTTGGCATTTCATTGCATTCCCATAAGCCATGGTTACATCAGGAGAAGAGGATTGAGAATAGGAATGTTCTTCTTTTAGACGTAGAGGGCTGCGGATCAAAAAGCTGAACTGGTGAGGCTTCTGTCAGAACAGGCTTCACTGAGAGCTCAGGCTCCATGGACTGTATCTTCTTGGAGGGTGTGGGGCATCGTGAAGGTGAGGCTTCTTGGGGGCGGCTTCCAGGGAGGCCTCAAAGAGGGTGAAGAAAGTAGCTCAATGAGCGGGTCCTTTGGAGGTGAGGCGGTTCCAGGCATGACTCTGGGATTGGTTCTCCTTCAAGCAACCCCCTGACATATCAGCAAATGCTTCTTCATGTCCAAACGAGGCGCGCAACTGTCCCGAGAAACAAAGCGGGCAGTGGAAATGTCCCTGTGGCCTGCACTGAAGGCTGCATCGAGTAAAATTTTTGTCTGCAGGGAGGAAAACAAAACAAAACAATGCAATGACATGTATTCACTATGATTTTGTTCGGTCCATTGCTTCTCAAAATACATGAATTTAAATGACATGTTGATTCAAAGGTTTTTAATATAATTCCTAATCAAATCTGCAGCTCATATCTGGTATTTGTTTTATTATAGTTAAAGGCGTGTATATGGAAATATTGACTATTCTGTGAAAAACCCTGAAAGTTGCTTTAAATCTAGATTAAAAATGTATTTGTTCACCGTGGGTCTTTGACTGTGCTATCTTAAAAATAATATGGTTTCAATCCAACTTTCCTTCCATTATATTCCCCATCTATCTATTTATCTTTTTACATAATAATCATACTGTAATTTCATTTTTATTACCTTTATGCCAAAATACAATAAAAAACATAAATAAAATACAAAGAAGTCATGATATAAAATGTAAAAAAGCTCAGTCAGAATGAACATAACCAACAAACCTTTGTAAGGTAAACCATGCAACCAATATGGTGGCTCATGTGTTTCGACCTTTCCTTAACAGTGGTTCAAGTTGGGGCAAATGGGGCAGTGGAAAAGCTTATTACAGCATGTGTTGCATTCTTCCAAAGCAATCTTTGTGTTTAAGATCAAAGATTGAGACGCATCTGAAAACAAACATGAAGCAGAGGAACTGCAGTTACAGGTTTGAAATACCACTACAGCCTAACCTAAACCCATTTCTGTTTTAACTGATATACAGTCAAAGTAAAAAAAAAAGAAGGTACACCCTTTGTGTAGGTTCACGGTTTCCTTTTGCCAGGGCATGATAAAAAGATAAAAATTATTACTACATCCTAAAATTGTTTCAAACCTACCCACAACAAAACAGGTATGCACGATTCTATAACAGGTGAATACTTGCTATATCAGTTGTAATAAAACAAAATTCTTGTGATTTTCAGATTATGACACGTTCTGCACCCCCACTAAATTGTTCAAAATATACAGATTCTGATTTTCATTTTTTTTACAAAATAGCTTATAAAACTTCAATTGCTGAGATGCAGACCATCATCATAAAGCAATATACTATAAAGGAAGATTTGAAACATTTGTTATGGCTACCTTACACCCTGACTTAGC
This sequence comes from Cyprinodon brontotheroides, assembly GCA_018398635.1. Lineage (NCBI taxonomy): Eukaryota > Metazoa > Chordata > Actinopteri > Cyprinodontiformes > Cyprinodontidae > Cyprinodon > Cyprinodon brontotheroides. Next base: position 12,548 of record JAGKQL010002944.1, on the reverse strand, counting down.
AGCTAAACCCGCATACGCAAACTACGCCCATAATGTTGGCTTTTAATCCACCCACGCCATCTTGCTCACTACTTTCACACCCTGAAATAGCACTTAGCCTGTCAGATGGAGTCATGCGCTTGCAGCACAAATTCAAGAGAATAACATACCAGAAATCTACTAGACTGCTTTATATGTGATATAATAGAAAAAAAAGTTGTAGTCGAAAGAGCTAACCTTCTAACTCCTGATGTAGTAGCTAACCCAGACATGGGCAAACTATGGACCCCGGGACATATAGGGTCCGTTAGGGGTTTTTATCCGCCCACTGAACCCAGACAAATCATAGTAAAAACCCATGGATGTTTAGAAACCTCATTAATTTCCTTTTTTATTCTGCAATACCCATGTTTCCCCCATTAGGCAGCGCACTAGTCTAGACACATTGCTGGAGTGCAACTTTCCAGCTGCCATTTCCCGCTCGCAAGTAAAAATGACCACGAAGATGATGCTGCTCAGCTCCTAATTTTTTATCGGAGGGATAAAATGACAGTTTGGTATAACGGAGGAGCTTTTGAGCATGGACTAAGCTGAAGGGAAAACTCGAGAAGAGAACTTATATGAACAGGTTTCTGCTGTCATTGGAGAGAATGAAGCTGCCTTGGGTAACTTGCCAGTGTCAACACGATGAATTGCCAAATTCAACTGGAAGAAACGTTGCGCTGCTGAAAAGAATCAAGATAAATTAAAAGAAGTTTTTTTCCTGTCTCATTCATGAAGAATTTCTGTATTGCAGCAATCCATGTCATGGATCCAGTTGTTAAACTTGGTAACTTCATAGGAGCAGGGGACTTATTCAGAGTCCAGTTCATTACGTTCCAAGGAAACCGTCGCGGATCACTAGGACTTACTTTACCACTCTTGTGTCCGGCCAGTTAAGTTTGGAGGAAAGTGCATCTATGAGTTTGGGAGCTTTCGCAGAGGAGATTCATTGGTTTTGGGCGAATGGGGAAGTGCCGACAAATTCCCTGATCTTGAAGTGATGATGACTGGCTTTGAAACTTCGTTTTGCTGTGGACATATTGTCACACGGAATGAGCTGAATGTAAAAGCTGCGGGGAAAAATCGTCTGCACAACTTATGTACACAACTTTTGAGAGCCTTGAATCCAAGCTGATTTTATTCTCCAGGCAAATGTCAAACAAATCTTTTTGCTCATTTTTCCCCACACTGGCCATGCAGATGGCCATTGGTCCGATGATTTTGGAAAAATTGACAAGTCACTTCAGGTGATGTTTTGTCCCCTTTACAAGACCCCAAAACAGCACCGCATGAGCTGCAACTGGAGCTGCTCAATCTTCCAGTTTGACTCTGTCCCAAAGAAGTTTCTTCAACTTAATGACTTTTAAGCCTAACTTAACGAGGCCACGCACCAGTACATTAACTAAATTAAACTGCTACACATAGCTCTCAATGTTAAGACCCATTTCTTTCATCTGGTAATAATATGACCTGAATGCTGAAAGTCATTCCATTGATCTTTTTCCTCTAAATGTTGATTTCTTTGCACCTTCAATTGTGTCTGTTTTTAATACATTTCGATCCCCAGGTTTGATAAATCACATTGCATGTCCAAATGCTCCTGGCCCGGCCCCTCTGTCAAAATTTAAAACCCTTTCTGGCCCACAAGATAAAAAGTTTGCCCACCACTGAGCTAACCTGTCAGATCATCATATACTAAGCCAGTCAGATTGTCATACACTAAGCCAGTCAGATCGTCATACCCTAACCTGAGGATCAACTCCCACACACCTGATACCTGTTGATTAAAATTAAAATGTGCAAGGATAGCATAGAAGAAAAAAAAAACTACAGGAAATGCAGGGGATGGTTACCTTGATGCAATCCAGCGTCTGAAAGACCTCCATTGGAGGCCCGAATCTCTGGCACTGCTCACATTCAGACACCTGAAAATGTTGCTGTTTTTCAGTTTTATGGGACTTTCGAGCTTAAGCATATTGTTAAGAATTTGGAAACATACCCATTTCTGTATGTCTGATGTCATACCAGGCCAAAAAAATCGAGAGCACATGGAAATGCGGGTTTTCACAATACCAGTGTGTTTTCCTGTGGGTGAAGCATGAAACTCCTTGAAAAGGCTCCAGGCCTCCTCTCTAGACTTTATGGCCCGTCTGTGAGGTGAGGCTCCAAAGAATAGGTGTCCAGCTTCATTGAAAGAATGTATGCATTATATCATTATCATAGAAAATGTGTTTGTTTAAAATATCAAAGCCTTACCATGGATGGTGAATTTAGAGGCAAATTTTCTCAGCGTTTGCCTTTGCCCTCTGGTACTTGTAGGTGGATAGGAACCTTCAGACACAAGGTTGTAGATCTCATCCCATTTGCTCTCCATTTTTGCTATAACACAATATACATCAAATAAGCATTTTTAACAAGAACGTCTGTTGATGACTTTATACAAATTAAGATTTTCTTTTTTATATTAAAAGTATGTGCAGTCCCTGGAAAGTTCAATGATATAAAAAAATAAAATAAAATATGTGGCAATTTTTTTCAGAAATGTGATCATAGATTGAACTATTCCTTTAATCCCAACATTGACAATTATTATTATTTTTTTTTATTGGCAAACTACAACTTTGCATCTTGCTCATGTTTGATTCACTTCAATTTATCTTCCTTTTGCTCTGCCCATCCAAGATGACGTCATGTCCAAATCAAAGTTTTTATTTCACTTTTATATTTTTTTTTATACAAAACAGTTATCAATGCAGACAAGTATTTTTCATTTTTTTTTTACAGACATATAAACAAAAAACAAAAGAAAAAAAAAATCAGAAGCCAGGGGGAGAATTACATAAATACATTCAATAAAATGCACATTGTTTTTGCAGCTTTTTTTGTTAGTGCAATCAGAAATGTTAACAATTTAATGTTAAACACTTTTTTTTAAATGCTGCAAAAGAAGCGACATTATGAGTTATTTAAGTTTTTTTTTTTTTGCATATTCCCTCTGGAGATGTCCAAATCTAAATCGTCAACAATTGGCGGGGGCGGAAGGCATGTTATGGAGCTGCGGGTGGATCCTTTAAAACTACCTCGACGCGCGGGTATCCCTTAAGTTATGTACAAATAACACACTTTAAACTATTATAACACGCGTGTAACCATTAAATTATGTAATAAATAAAGCAAACAAAAAACACAATAAAATTACTTGCTTTTTGTTGTTTTTTTGTGGCGTATGGCGAACTGACGGCTCCTCCAGTCGGTCATCTAGGTGATCTTCTTCTTCCTCTTTGTTAGATTGACGGATTGTAAAAAACGTATAGGTGCTTACCGCCACCTGCTGTACATGAGTGTGTAGTTCTATAGTTCACCCTACTATATTCTATTTTTATTTTTGTTATGTAAAAAAAAAAAAAAAAACAATGCTTTTAACAAAATTTTCTTTCCTCCTTATTCCCTTTAATACCTATACTTCCCTCCCTTTCCATACTTTCCTCATCCTCTCTCTTTCAGTTGCACATTTAATGCAATCCATCAAAACATGATCCACATTTTTTCCCTTTCTTTTCACTAACCCCACATAAATCAATGTTTCTTCTTCCCTAGTAAAAAAAAAACTCATGCAAGTAGGTATGTCCAGTTCTTAATTTGTATAAATGATTCTTCCCCTTCTGCTTTTTTCCCCATAATTTTAACAATACAGATTTTTGAACCCTATATAATCCTTAATTTCATCATCCCATTTTTTGCCTTAATTTGTTTCCTTTCTTTTAAATATTGATTTACCTTCCCTATCAAAAATGGAATCTGATCTATATTCTGCTTTCCTAAAGCCTTTTAGCTATCTTGTCTATTTCATTTTTGCTCTCACCCCTTCATGTGTGCTGGAAACCCAACAGAACTTAACATCTATTCCATACCTAAAAACAAACCAACTCTGATGAATTTCTAGTTAAAGGTATTTCCCTGTTATTTCCTGAATGAATGAATGCTTTTCTATTGCAGCTTTTAGAATCTGTAAAATCACCACCCTGTCCAGTCCGACCTCCTCCACCCACTGTAAACTAATAATAATAATGTTACCATTTCTCGTATATATAGATAAAAAGGTCTGTTAATCTTTTACATATACATATATAAATTCTGAATGAATTTTCTTTCTTCTTCTGCTGGAGTCGCCACTTCCAGAGAGAGTCACACACAGAACATGGAGTGATTTTTATTCATTTTTGTGGGGTTTTTAAAACATTTTATGTACTGTGTCAGATGATGGAGAACTGCATTACAACAAGCTCCTCATTAAATGCTTTTACTTTAATAGTGATTTTTTACCTGACACTTGTTTTACTTCAGTTGTTTATATGTTTGAATTGTGTAGATAAAAAAATTGTTCTTAAAAGGTGTTCTTCTTCTCCTTTTTTATGGCAGTTGGCACGCAACTTATTGATGTGCATTGCCTTCATCTACTAGAATGGAGTGTACATAGGGATGCTATACATAAATTCCCTACGGAAGCGTATTGCTGTCACTTGAAAAAATTAATTTTTGCTCATTATATTGTATAAACGTGATAATTATATTGTATAAACGTGATAGTATATTGTATAAACGTGATAATTATATTGTATAAACGTGATGGTATATTGTATAAACATGTGATGGATTATATTGTATAAACATGGTATATTGTATCATTATATTTGTATAAACGTAAAATATTGTATAAGCATTGGACAATGATTTACTTCGATTTCTTCGAAACCGCGGCGTACCAGAGGAGTGTCTCTCACGCATGGAGGAAGAACGCGTAAGTGTATTTTCCGGCCACTCATATTTCAGATATATTATTGGCCATTAATGGTTATAAATGAGTGCAATAATCATCAAGGTAGTTCTTTTGTTTGTACTTGCCTAGTTTAGCCTGACCATTTAGCTTAGATAAAGCATGCAGATAACTATTGTTAATTACATTTTTTTAGTAATTGTTGTATCTTCACCTTACTTGTTGTATCTTCAATTTACTTGACGAAACAAAGTAGTACATCTGCTAATAAGTTGCCAGTGGCACTGCCACTTGCTGCCACTAGGTGTCCCTGGCCACTTGTTGCTAAAATATGCTTTAAAATCATGATGTTTTTGATTATTAACATGTGTAAAACCTTTAATGAAGTAACCTCCTCCCGACCAGGGAGGAGGTTTTCTTCAATAAAATCAGAGTGTGTTGCAGGCCGTTTTGACATTTATTAGAATTTCTGTCTTCTCTAATGTTCCATTTGTAGATCTAAAAAATATGATTCTTCCTAAAACCTAACCTAAAACTACATTCCTACTGGTCAGAACTCTCCATATAGATGTCCTTAATTACGTTAGCCATGAAAATTTTAATTTTAAGGCTGCAAATAATATTATGGTACTAGTACGAATAACCTTTAAATACCTAGAAATCTTTAAAAAATTAATTGGCCCTTTTGACATTTATTAGCTTGACTTAATATATATTTCAGGTGTCTCAAGTGCATTTCCTCCTAGTCAAAATGAACATTTTAGATATCTAAAATAACATTTTTCGATTGGAAAATAAACATTTCAGTCACCTTAAATGTAATTCTTAAATTACTTTAGATATCTACAAATCTTTACTTAATATCAGTGGTCATTTTAAGATATATTTCTTTGTATTTCAGATATCTTTAGTAGTATTCCTCCTAATCTAATTCTTACTAGGACAAATGACGTCACTTTTCCCCATTCATGTGCATTAGGCCGTTACTTTTACATATCCGAAATGACATTACTCCTATCTAAAATAAACATTCTGGATTTCTAAAAATGAATTTCTGATCTCTATAATCTGATTGTTACTGTTCATATTTTTTTATTTCAGACAGCAGGAATTAATGACTAAAAGTAGCATATCTTTAAGGCTTTCAAACCTAAATTCAAGACATTTGGTTTTATAAATTTAGCTTACTCTCTGGGGATTTGAAAGCAGTAATGGCACCGGTGATAGTCTACTTGACAGAATTGAAAGAAAATGAAATGAACTCATCCTCAGCCAGGGGATTTGTGGCGACATAGAGCGTCATGCAGGAGAAACTTCAACAGAAAGTCTGTTAAAAACAGAAGTTATGTTCATTTTTGCCTCTATTTTACTCCATGGGGCCCAGAAAAAAATTCAGACGGTGTTATGAAGCAGGAATAACGATTTGCATCAATAACCGGTTACATAAAAGCTGTCATTTCTAAATTAGGTAGGAAGAACGGTAATAATGTAATTTCAGATATCCTAAAGTAACGGTCCAATACACATTAAAGAGGGAAAGTGACGTCATTTGTACTAGTAAGAAGATTAGATTTCTTACTAGTACATATACTAGTAGTATATGTTAAAATGGGCACTTTAAACAACTAAAGGTTTGTAGATATGTAAAATGTAGTTGATACTAGTACCATAGAATGTTTATGGAAGAAATGTGTAATAGAAATATGACTAGTCAGCCTGCCTATTTTATATGAAGACGGAGTCGCTTTTTTTATTTATTTGAATGCTGGTTTTAAGTATCTAAAACTGCTTTTTAGATAGGCATTATTGAAACGTGGGTATCTGAAATTCAAATTGAACTAGTCATATATCAATAGCTGATATCTGTAATTATATTTCACATGAATGAGAAACGTGACATCATTTGTACTAGTGAGAATTACTTTTCAGATATCAGACATGTTTATTTGATATTGGAAGAATGTTATTTTAGATACTTAAAATGTACATTTTGTCTAGGAAGAAATGCATTTCAGATATCTGGATTACATATTCAGTCAAGCTACTAAATGTCAAAAGGGCCACTTAAAATTTGTAAAGATTTCTAGGTATTTGAAAGTATATTCTTACTAGTACAAATATATTTTTGGCATCCTGAAATATAAATATGTAGGATATCTATATGTACATTTCTGACTAGTAGAAATATAGTTTTGACCTGGAAGAATCTTATTTTAGAGATCAACAAATGGAACAATAGAGAGGACAGCTCTTCTAATAAATGTCAAAATGGTCTGCCATAGTTTCTAAAACTGCATTTTAGATAGGCATTGTTGAAATTAAGATAAATGGAATTCTAATTTAACTAGTCATAAAATAAGCAGTTGGTACCTGGAAAGATATTTATACTACCAGAAATATATTTTTAAATTTCAAGAATTGGATTTCTGGATATCTGGAAAGTTATATTCATTTTTTATATATTGCAAAGGTGCAAAGATAAAAAAAAATTGCCATTTTGTTTTTGTGCACAACCTTTCTTGGAGATGGAGACAGGATATTGCAAAAATTCCCTTGTTTCTCTCTAAGATCTAATATATTTTTCTTTCTACACAGATTGATACAACAGTTATCGAATGTATGGATGATGGCACCCTCTCTCGTTACATCCCAACATATGGGGATCGCATAGCAGCAAGACGCTTCTGTTTGGAAAGGAAAAGTACAAATGCTAAAGATTCCACAAAACATTCACTGCTTGAAAAACTAAAGAGGAAGATGGGACTTGATAGCAGTGAAGATACAAACTTTGATGAACCTAAGACAACTAATCCAAGGAAAAAGACAATATGCCAATTCCCCAACAAATGGGCTGAAAAAAAAAAAAAGGCCAGAAAAATCGAAGGTGGGATGGATTCATGAGAGGCAAGTGAGGAAGCAGAGGAGGGAGGAGAACAAGGACCCTTGATGTACCCAAGAGTCCAAAAGAAATCAGATCTCATTGAAAATTATTCAAGAACTTTTCTTCCCAAATGGAAAATGTAAGATTTGGACGTTTTGGGTCATTCAGTCATGACATTTTGGACTTTCAGGAGGAAGCTGTGTGTTGGATGAAAAGCTTTTATCACTGTGGGGAACTCTACTCTGTACTGAGATTAGGGATGTTAAGATTTTACTTGTGCACTAAAAGCCAGATCGGATTTAGATGACGGGAGGAACATGGGGGGAGAAATCTGATGGAAGTAATCTGGAAATTATGGATATACTTAAAGACTTGACCAAGTAAGTGAAACACATGGTCATTCTATCATCGAATTTTGAACTTGATACACAGAAGCACTGTAATGGGACATCACAGTGAGGCGACCTTTGGCCCAGTCCATGGGAAGAAAGCCCCATGGTTGGTCTTTGATGACACTTTGATATATCAACCAAGCACAAGGTTTGAAAGAAGAGTTTAGTATCATCTGGTGAACGTAAGCTACAAGCACAGCACACTTTACTTCGGTATTAACTTGGGAGAAACAACAACCAGTACACTATCATAGCAAATCATTTGCATCAATGTTAAACTTCACCGGAGCAATCTCGTGAGGGAGTTGATAACACAGTTTGGGGCCAGCTCTAAGTCAAACCTGAAATTCAGCTTTATAGATGAAAAAGAGCTGATACGAAAGGCGGCGTCTCAAGAGGCACGTCTATGCAGCTTTTGGACTGAGTTCATGGATAGCATGCGCAGAAGGGGGAGGAAGCTAGAGGTCCCTTCATTGCCTAATAAATATGCTTGAAAAGAGGAGTGCAAATCCATAGGCGGTCCTGCTTAAGGAATATAAAGATCATGGATATATTTAAGCCTTGCCTGCTTTTCAGTTGCTCTTATTTTTGGTGAGTGAAGTCTCAGATGAAATGCTGTTAGAAAAGCAACTACTCCTGTTCATCAGTCAATCAGACAGGGATCTTGTGACCACAGCCTTAAAACGAACGGTCTGAATGAGGACCAAGATGAACTTATTGATCTTTGGATCGAACTTTAGATGTAACAACACTTCAACAGAAGAGACATTGAAGAGGAATTCTTGTAAGTGCAGCACACAAGCATTTGATCCAAAAGCCAAGATATGCTGCCGAACAAATATGTCTGCAACTGCTAGTCACATTTTAAAGGGAATCTTTTTCCAGCCCACAAGCAGTTTTACTCATACATGAAGAAAAAAAGCCAACAACAAGAAAGTTGTTGAAGTTACTGGATGCATCTCTCAACTTTAACTCAAGCTGAAAAATCAAAACTTTTTGTTTTTCTGCAGCAGTACATCAGGGGACTGGATGATGCAGGCCTCCAGAAGAATGTTAGATTTGTTACGGGGTCAGATGTTATCTGTGTTAATAAAGTTGAAGTGATATTCATCAGTAGAAGGTCACAAAGGCTGACCTATTGCACATACTTGTGGACCAGCTCTGGAACTGCCATGGACATATGGTTCGCCACCCAGAATTGCGTGCTGAAATGGACAGCATACTACTGAATCAAAACTCCTTTGAGTTCAGCATTGTTTAGATCAGGTTCTTGCCATTTGGTAACCAACAAATTATATAATGGAAAAAAAAGAAGCAGACAGAATAGTATCCAGTAAATTCCCCAAAAGACTTTTCAAGTTTATAGCTGAAGGTTTGTGTTTGAATCCATGTTTTGTTTTGTTAAATTTATACAAACCATTGTTCTTGTGGGATGTTTGATATATAAGTATTTCCCCAAAAAACTTCAATGCTAACTGAAAAAAAAATTATCTTTGGATTCAAAAACAGAGATAATATTGATATTTCATATATATGTTGAATGTTTTATAAAATTTACATCAATACGGTTACAAGCTGAAATACTTGTTTGTTGACAAATTAAAAAATAAACATTTTTTTCTCAACTTAATTTTGCTTAATTTATTCTTGGAATTCTGACAATCACTTTTAATATGATGACAAGTTATTCATTGCATGAATGCAATTCAAGGTCCCTAGTATTATTATTTTTAAATATTATATATTTTAATTCAGTTCTAATATATATGTGTTTTCAAACCAAAAGTTCGTAACTTTAAAACAAATCAATTGCATCATTTATATGTCAGAGGCAAAGAAGAAGCCTCACCACTAATGCGACAGGACCTTTGACACAGCTTACAGAGCCTTAAGAATGCACGCTCTAAGGAAAAATGTATAGTTCTATGGCTTCATCTGCTGTGGTTGTGAGAGTAAGAAGTTCTCTGACATTATAAGGCAACACAAGCTGAACACAGTTTGATCACAAGGGATATGTCCTCTTTGTCGACATTCCTGTTTACAACTTTCCACTGCCTCCCGGGGAGACCTCCACCAGGTGTTCGCATCCATGAAACAGATGTGGAATGGTGTACATAAAATTGGACGTCCACTTGGAGCCACTGCATTTCTGCTGTGACGGATGGTGTGGAATTCCATAAGTGTGAAACCTGTTGCAGCCCTCCTGTAAAAGAAAAGTTTGTTAACATTCATAATAATACTTACAATTTAGGAACTGTTTTTTAGGGTGCACACTTTCTGAGAGAGAAGAAAAACTTTCAATACCTCAATGCCTATACTGGTGAGGATTCTCAGTCATCCAGCTAATAGTCATTCCAAAAAGAGTTAAACATCAATCCACTGGACTTTCATTCTAAGTTTGAAGACATTTTTTGCTTTTCCACCTAGGAAGCTTTTTTCAATTCAAAATGTCAGAAGCCTTGTTTTGAAAAACATGCGATGTTGCATGTTTTCTAAGCCAAAAGCACAAACTTTCATTCACTCTGTGTAAGCCTCAAACTCAGCCTTTATTTTTGACATTTGCATTGAAAAAGCTTCACGGATGGGAAGCAGAAACATCTTCAAACTTGGAAAAACGTCCAGTGGATTGTTTTTAAACATTTTTAAATGCCTGTAGAGGACAATTGTGGAATTAAAAAATCATTTTCTACAACTAAGTAAACATTCATCAGCTAAAATTACTCATTTTTAATGCATTACTATCTAACTGGTAAAGTAAAAACTGGGCCAATTTTTTTTCCACCTATGTTCATTTTCAAAGTTTTGCTATTTGAACATCAAAAGGATGAGGTAGGGGTTGGTCGGCTGGCATTTGTGTGGTAGTTAAGCGGCTGATAATCATGCAGGGTAAGAATATTGTAAATGATGCAGTGAAGCATCACTGTTGTGAATGGTTGTTTCAAGGTTTTAAAGGTTAGGGGAATATGTACCGTACATGACATTAGGAAATATTGGTTTTGGCAACTAAAGCAATATCATATATCAATATTGGTCCAAATTTTCATATTGCTGCAGTCCTTGTAACAGTGTATGTGGTTATTGAAATATTTGTGTTTTCATTTAGAAATGGAAACCAATCTTTTCATTTTAACGAGGTTTTTCTTTGTGACTCTCTCTTGCATCCCCGCACCCACACACACACACACGTTGTGTCACAATATCCTTGTGAGGACCTTCCATTAACTTCCATTCATTACATACCTGTCCCTAAACCTAACCTAAACTCAATTCACACCTTGGTCTAAACCTAACCCCCACCCAAGAAGAAACTTTCCTATGGGGACCAGTTGTTGGAGGTCCCCACAAGTACCTATGAGTCCCCAAAATGTAGCATATTCACAGGAAATTGTCCCCACCAGGTATTAAAGACATGGCCACACACACACACACACACACACACACTGTTTTCACACACAAAAAAGAGAATGGTAGATTTGATATTCTGACATACCTCAATGATCTTCAGACAGATGCAAACAGAACAAGTTGTTTGTCAAAAATCCCCAGAGAAATAATCGTAAAATCTTTCAGTTTCTGAAAACGGTCCATCCACGTTGAGCATGATGTGTCCTCAAAAAACCCCACCAGCTTTCAATCCGCTGATTTATGTTGCTGGATCAGAGATAAAGCAATTACTGGGAGGCAACCAGCACTCCATCTCAGGAACCTCTGCATGTCTGCCATCGCAACATTTTCAGTTCCCAAAATCTGCCCGGATTCGGACAGGGTCCCCATCCTCGTCTCAACTTCTTTTATAAAATATCCAGCGATAATTTTAGGGATACTGCCCTTTGTGGAGAAAGCATGAACCCACCAGGCATTTGTCTGGAAAATCCATCGATTTATGCTCCATTAATACAGATATAGAAACGGCTTCAGTTTATCATAGGAGTCAACATGCCACAAGAAGTAGGTCCAGAATTAGCCATACACACGCGTCGCATCAGCCTCCTCCTCTGCCCTTCGTTCCACACCGCTGGGATCAAGAAATTTTTAACAGATGTCTCACTGTATTCTGGAGTCACAACATAGCCGTGTTGAACACATTTAAGGTGGTGAAACTTATATCCATGTTGGCTCCCCATAACTGTTCAGCTGGTCAATTAGGAAGGCGCCACATCTAGAGGGATCTGAACGGTGCTTTCTTCTGTAGAGTCACACATTCTTTGGAGGATTCTTCTCCAATGTGCTCATACTAATACTGATCTCATCCACTGTTTTGCAGGAGCATCAATATCTCTCCGTGTCTTAGACCGAGCATAAAGTAAACTTTTATCAACTCCATTAAACTTGCCATTGTGCTTGCTGAGGAGAAGACGCGCAGGATAATGATGTTCAATCAAACATTGATTTGGAGCGCCAACTTCTATTTGTTCGTCTAAATGAGTCTCAACTATCACGTTTATACAATATAATTATCACGTTTATACAATATAATTAT